>BMAV01001497.1:559871-592059 GCA_019973955.1 Trichonephila inaurata madagascariensis
GTTCCGCAACCTTGCTCGTATCTTGAATTACTCGTATCTCGAAGCAAATTTCCCCATACAAAACAATTGAACTACCATTAATCCGTTCCAACCTCCAAAATGTCACCCCAGTTATTTTTGTTACGTGGTTTTGAATAATAAAAACGTATTTATAAATATCAAATATTTATTGCACAAAAACAAAAAAGAGAATGTAAAGAAATAAATTAGATATCCTCACTGGCCTTTGCCTTTTTCGCTACATTTTTCTCGCTTTCACCTGTAGGCCGTTTAGAAAAAAACATGTCCAAGGAGGTTTGTTTCTTCCTCCCTCTCAGAATGTTCCGGAAATGAGTTAGGCAAGTGTCATTAAAAAGGTCAGATGCACGACCTGTTGCAACTTTTTCTGGGTGCTAACTGATCGTGATGGCGCGACTGCGTGTTACTACCGAACCGAACCGAACCGGACTCGTATCTCGAATTTCGCTCGTAACTAAAAGCAAAAAATCACTTGCTCGTCGGCTCGTATCTCGAAAAACTCGTATGTCGAGGTACCACTGTACTGACATTTCGTATGTCTCAAAAATAACAGAAGAGGTATTTCAACCATTCAGAGGATTCCTATGAAATACCTGCAGTTTCAGATCAGTAGTGGTCAAGGAAATGGAGCCTAGAGACCCGCCGTATAAGGGGGCAATGCACGAAGTCCCGTTGGTGGGGTGTGGAAGTTAGGAGAGAGAGCTCACTTGAGCATGGTTCAAAATAACGAGGTCCATCGCCCAAAGCCCTCGAGCCACGTTAGCCTAGCGGTCAAGGTATCGGATCGTGGCTGGCTCTTGTCTCGAGTTCGAGCTCAGTACCACTAAAGATCCGCCGTGCACGTTAAATCTGTCGAGAGCTCAAACGTCCTCTCTTTCGTGTGGTGTGGTAGTTAGGAGAGGAAGGTGTCGTCCACGTCTCTTGACCATGGTTCAAAAGGACGAGATCCGTTGCCAAAAGCCCTAGTGTAGCTGAACAGTGCGACGCAGCTGATTTTGATTGAATATGTTTTACTGTTTCTAAAATGAACTTTTTTCTCCCTACTATAGCGAATGCCATAATTCCTCCGATCGCATCAAAGTACGAGTGTGGTAAGTTTCAATAATTATTATTTTTCTATATTTTAATGATGATTTTAATGTCGTATTTTTCCTTTGAAACGAGGCAAAATTTATTTTAAAAAATATCGAAAGCAATTTTTAAATGTTCTTTTTAACTGCTGGATTCTCGTATTTATTCCAAATGCTCCTTTTATTATTACAACTAGTCTTAGACGAGCAAAGTATATATTTAAATTATTTTAATAATAACTTCTCTTATTTATTTGAACTGATTCCTATAGAATTCGAATAAATTTTTGTCAGTAATACTGTAATCCGTTTTCACATTTAAAGTATTCGCTGTAGAATTTTTTCTCCGCTTATTTATAATGAAAAATTTGTTTTAATGGATAGTGATCTATATATACCAAAAAGATTATCTAGTGGCTTATGACGCCTTGAAAATATTGCTAATCCACATATATCGTTCATAATAATTATCTTACTCAGATTTAAATTTTTACTTGATTTTTTCAATATAATAAGGAAATTACAGTTTGATACTTATTTGATATGAATAAATTTTCGCAACATATTCGATTGCGATCTCTACTGCACATGATATCGCTACTCTGCCAAAAGAGCTATTTGGAGCTTTTATTAAAGGGAATATGGGTTGAATTTTTAAAGAGTTTAGATTGAAGGTTTGATGTGTTTTACAGCTTCTTAAATCCTTGTATTAATAATGAACATTTTCCAACTCCTATCCTATTTTTTAACGTAAGAATTGAATTTGGCGCGCATTAAAATATTGTTTTAAAACACGTATATGGCCCCGTTTTTGTTGATAGTTCTAATGAAAATTCGAAGTTGGTTATTTTTTATTAAATATACCTCTTTTATGAACTTTACCATTACTTGATCAATTAGTTTTCTTTTTAAAAAAATTGCTTTGATTGAGTTTTAAAGCATTTTCTTAAAAATATCCCAGTATTTCTTCACGTATTAATTTCGTTTTAGCGAATGGCAACAATAACTTGAAAAGCAATAATTATTGTTTCTATAACAATGTTAACTAAAAAAATTATTAGTAAAAATTACTTAATGAAGTGGTTTATCAGAATGGAATGCATCTTGAATATTTTTATTTCAAAACATTTTATTCCTAGGGACGAAGACAACGATTTGAAGTCTAAACTTCGTCAGAAACTGACGAGGGAGTCGGACGATTTCTTGGGTCAAACCATCATCGAAGTACGCACACTCAGTGGCGAAATGGACGTTTGGTACAATCTAGGTGAGGCCCCGGCCTTTTTTTAAAAGGCTCAATTTTTTGATGATTAAATAGAAACATTCCTTAACATATTTTTTTTTCTGTTTCAAAAAAAGTGCTCCGAATTTTATGAACTCAGTCTTAACATTCAAGATTTCCTACCCATTAAAACAAAGCAAATAAATGAAAAAGAAATCTGTCAAATAGTTTTATTGCGTTTAGATATAATGAACTGCTATCATTGCCCAGTATTTGTAAAAAAAATCTACCTTATGTCCCCTTTAGACACATACTTAATCAAATGAAAATTCAATTATTTTGATTATTATATAGGTTTTTTCCTGGTATATTTGTTGCGAAACTTCCAAGCGCAACACTTTATAAACTTCTGCGAAATTCATTGCGGCTAAGGGCTAGAATTTTTACGCCTGTCGTTAGCCTTAGCTTTGAGCATGATACAGGTGACAGTACGATTTTGCTCGGTTCCACCCCAATTTAGAGGGAGAAAACCCTGGGTGGTGGCCAGGGGTCTCCCACCTATCTTCCCCTTCTACCAACCACACACACACACACACAAGAGGACTTGCGGCTCGACGGCTATTTAGAGTATCCCCATGCCGCAAAGGCACTATACATTTACAAACATCCATGTCTTCTCCGGGATTCGAACCCAGTCCCTATGGTACCGCAGTCAGTGTCGCTAACCACTATACCGGTTGGGCAACTAGGCATGGATGTTTGTAAATGTATAGTGCCTTTGAGGCAGGAGGGTACTCTAAATAGCCGTCTAGCCGCAAATCTTTTCATGAGGTTGGTGGAAGGGAAGGGAAGAGTAGTGGGAGGCCCCGAATTCTTCCCCTCCCTCAACCAGAGTGTTCTCCCTCAAAATTGGGGTGGAACCGAGGCACTTTCTCTATGAGAACACCAACTAAAAGATGCAGTTGAGTTCCACTCTTTGCATATTCTCCTTGGTATTTATATGCACTGAAGCAATTTTAGAGGTTTTCAAAGGTATCTCTTCAAATAATCATCCTAAACCCTTCTAGATCTGTCCTGGAAGCTATTTCTGTCGTGAAGTTTGGAGACTAAATTTGATCACCAACCTATTCAGAATTATTGATAGGAGTCTGTCTTTACCTGCAAATTGTTTTTCAGTCACAATACCTATTCAGCAGAGAAGAGAACAAACTTTCCACAACACTACTATGGGATTGCTTTTGAAATAATTAGTAAATGATAACCAGAGAAGCGATCGCTATTATCATTTAATAAGCTACAGTAATTAAATGGACCCTAAGCATTGAAGGGTTTACTACCACACTTATTTAAATCTAGGATTTTCTCGCTAAATAGTAAAATGTCGAATTTAATGAAAAATGAATCGTTAAATAATGATCCCCTAGTCTGGTGGATTATGATTTTGTAATTAACAGTTAATCTTGCATTAGACTGGATGTATAACTTAAAGATTCATGAAGTACTGCGAATGTATAGAAATTGGATTGATTTGTAGTGAAAAGTATTTGGGTTACGAGAAACTGGGTCAAATTTATGTAAGCCTTTAAATGAAATTTAAATGCAGCTACCTTTCTTGACATACCCGATATAAATTTGAGAAATGAACTTTTTCATGCAAAAGTATAACGCTAAGTATTACAGTTAAGATATTGATTATAGATCATCCTTGTTCAAAAACTGAGCAATTTTCCTCTTAATAAAATTTTTCTTATTGCATTCCTTTAAATTTTTACGCGAATTTTATTAAATTCTGCATCGTATTTGATTACTAAGAATCAACTTATTATTTTAGGATTGGTTGTTAAATTATGGTTTATTGCTATGGTGTGTTTTCAGAAATGTGTACGAAATACGAGTTAAACTTTGCTAATTCTTCTGAAAAGATCCTAAACTGACTCCACATTAATCTAGTGTTGAGTTACTCTAGTTTGAGTCCAACCAGTTGCAAATTTTGTGTCTGGCGAAGAACAAATCCAGTCTCAAGTTTGATACTTTATTTCACTGTCATAAAGATATCTGCACATTGAGAGTCAAAATCCCCTTAATTGATGTGGAAGTTAGGAAAAATAGGTGTTAGAGTGCTTGTGTCGTCCTCGTTATCTGACCGTGTTTCAAATAATGTTGCATCCCCAATAGCCATTGTGTTGCTGTAGTGTGACATTAATTAAGCCTAACTAATTTTGATTAGATATCCAGGTATACTTTTTCTAAGACGTATGGTATTTTTTTTTTTTTTTTTTTGTTGCTGTTGTTATTCCTTAGAGAAACAAACCTTTCAAGAACTATCCCGATGGACATAGAGATATTTTCCTTTTCAACTACGTGTGGTTTTCTTATTGGAAGGATTGATTTGCATGTTACTCTTAATGTTCAAACCCATTCCAATACTGCTTCTATTTGAATTTCTTGAAATGAGTTTGTGCAATTCTCATCAAATTTAACTCAACAATTATCTTCATAGCAGAATAGTTGATTTGTTACATTTGTATCTTTTTTTCAAGTGATAAATTCTTTAGGCGAGTTTAGCTGAAGAGGGAATTTAAACGAAGCGTCAGGTTTGGGTGCGTTACGTTTAGTCGGCTTTTTTTAGCTCTTGTCGGAAATCGTGCTCGGTTCAGCGAAGTTTGAATTAAAAACTTTCTACGAAAGCACACTTTTTCCCATGAAATTTTATTTACTTTATTTAACTATTACTGCCCTGCACCCACTCAAATCCAGAGAGTGAACGAGAGAAGAGAATAATTGGAGAAAAAAGGTTATTCTTCTTCAGGAGATCAAAGATAAGATGAAACGATCCGTTTTTTGATTCAGTAGAAAGAACATATAAGCACAAAAAGAGAATTAAAATCCGTAATTTAATCAAGTTAATTGGTGAGAAAATGTCTAATATATATTTTGGTTGATATTAGGGATGACCATTAAGAGATTAGGAAAAATTAAGTGTATTAATTGTGAAAAAGAACGAGCCTTTTGCTTGCTTAGAGAATTTTAAGAAAAGTAAACGGCTCTCAAGGCATAAGCCTTACATGGTACTCGGCGTTATATATACAGTACTTACCTATTACCTCAACGGTATTGGGGACATTATGTAAAAGGAAGCACATTGTTGCCAAATCAGTGTGTACGACACATGAGAAATTAGGTTGGCAAACTTGGAGAGTTATCTTGAACGTTGCCATTGTTTCGAAGTACGTAAATACCATAAAAACATATATATTATACAAATATAATCTACGTCAGTAACATACATACAAATATTTTTAAATAATTAGACGAATTGACATTTATATACTCATATATAAATACAACTTCTGACAATAAAGTTCGGTGAATAGTCCTGTAATATTAACGAAAGTTAATTTACTGTCATTCTCGAAATAATCACCTCTCATACCTGAGATCTGCTATACATGTCCTGGGAACATTGCACGAAGTCTGGAGTTCAAAAGTCTCGTCACGTTTCGTTGGATGTCGTCAAATCTCTTTCCTTTCAAAGTGAGTTTGAGTCGTGGGAATAGGAAGAAGCCTGGAGGATTAAGATCTGGTGAGAATGGTGAATGTTCAATTGTGCTACCCTCTTTTTTTATCAGGGGAACTGTTTGACAATATTGACTGTGTGAGGGCGAGCATTGCCGTAAACAAAAAGTCCATGGACCTTGTTGTGCGGGCTGCGGTATTACTCTGCGTAGACGTTTCATGAAACGAGTCAAAATTTCAATGTACCTTGCAGCATTCATCATCCAGCTATCATACGCACAGTTAATCGACGATCTTTGTGATTAATTTGTTTACTTCCTCATTGTTTGCGTCACTGACGAAGGTCGCTGGTCTTTCGCTATGGGGGTTGTCAAAAACACTTGGCCGGCTTTCTCGAAATTGGGCGAACCTCTCGTACACGTACTTCATGGACAATGTTTGATCTTCATATACACGTACCAGCATCGAATAAGTTTCTGTCGGCGTCTTGCCAAGCTTAAGACAAAACTTTAAATTGATCGTTTATTCGTTCATTTTCCTGTTCTCAGTTAAGAACCAACGCACTAAACAAGTAAACTTTGTAAAACAAGTCTTACACGGAACACAACAACGCTCAGCTAAACAACGGTTAGGGCAAATGGTCAACACCTTCCGCTACTCATGTACAGTGTTTTGTTTCGCCAGTGTGACCAGATTGGCCGTTCTGACTTGATTCACCGAACTGTATTGCCAGAGGTTGTATATGAGAATGCACAAATATTCAAACATTGCCCTCTACAAAAAATGGATGAAATAAACAAATCCACTGATGAATGAGCACAAAAAAGAGAACATTCGCGTGTGAAAATGTCATAAAAGAAAACTTAGTACATCAGGGCAATTTAATTCTCTTGCCCAGAATAAATCAGAAGTTTTCACTTCTATCGTAAGACCACACACATTTTTTTTACCTTTTTTGTTTATTGTGGCATTAAACAAATTGTGTTCTTGCAGAGAAAAGGACCGACAAGTCGGCGGTGTCCGGTGCCATCCGACTACACATCAGCGTCGAGATCAAGGGAGAAGAAAAGGTCGCTCCCTATCACGTGCAGTACACCTGCCTACACGAGGTCTGTACACCTTCTTCATTTGATGGCAGAAACCTGATTTTTTTATTTTCAGAGGAAAGGTACTAATGTTTTGTGCGGGAATATTTGCTAAATTTAAAGGAAATAAAATGTTTATGTTTGACCACTACAATAGCAAATTTTCTTCTAAGAAAATCATTACAACTTTGGTTCTTTTAAACTTAAAAAATAAATAAAACTATACATTTTTTTTAAAAAAAATTCGAAATATACTCGGATTTTAATAATTTTTTCTAAAAACTAGGGGCTATTCAATTAATGCTTTAATAGTTACAGATGAATAAATAATTTAATAATATATTTATTATTTATATATAGCAAGCAGGTGTCAGATCTAATAATTATAGCACCTTAAAATATATATATATATTACAAACATGTTTGCATTTAATATGAGAAATAATTTTATAATAATTCCCTACAGAAGACGATTTAAAAATCTACGTACACATACGAGTCTTAATTTGATTTAAATCCCCTATAAATCACATGATCCCCTTGGTAATATCCACATGCCTAAAAGTGCCAAACCAGATTCATTTTTTTTTTAAATTCCATTCACCAACACTCGTTAAAAAGGCGGACCAATCACGTGGATTTTCTCAGTCTCTTCTCTGATGGGTTGAGTTAGGAGCCAGCGGCGATCGTTGAGAATTAGGTTGTAAAATTCAAACTCGGTTTGATATGAGATTATTATGAATCAACTGCTCTAACACAATGTGCACTTTAAGCGTAAAATATGTAAAGTTTAGATCAGTGAATACTTCATGTGCATGTAGGCTATTGCTTGTTGCATCAGTGAGGTATTAATTTAAAACCTTAAATTTTTAACTCAATGCATTACTTCTACAAGTATAATAAAAGTTTCTGAAAATAATAAAATCTTGTATATAACTAACAATTTAATATACTTCCTAAATAAAAGGGCCTTAATGACAATTTGTTGGCAAAGTTTTGGCTACTTGCATTTGAGCATCATGTGCATAGTTTTTACTTTGGGGTCTCGGAGGTGTTAACTTTCTGTACAGGGTTGAAAATATAAACAATTTTCGAATATTCTTTGAATTTAAAATTAAATAACTTGAATCTTCTATACATTATTTATAAAGGAATGGGGCTTCAGAAAAGTGTAAAATGCTTAAAATTTAATCATAATTTAAAAAATTATAAGCATACGAAAATAAGTAATATTTCTATATGAGAAATATTAATTAAGTTTTAAGTTGTGCATGCTATTTTCTAAAATAGTAGCTTTATAATTACTCTAGAAATAAGTTAATTTATAAAGTTAAATGTATCCTAACTACACTGTAGTATTTTTATATAAATAGAATATAATAAATTATATTTTTTAAAAAATAAAAAAATTACATTTACAAAAAATTTTTTTTAAATATCAATATTTTTCAAATATTTTGAAATACAAAAGATATGTTATTCTTAAATTAAGTAGAGCTTAAAGAGTATGATACATTTTATAATTCTTAAAAGTTTTATACACCAAAGGTATTTTGGAAAATAGCGAGCGCAGCGCAAAAATTACTTAATATTTACTACAAAATTATACCTTATTTCCATATGCTTATAATTTTTAAAATTATGATAATATTTCAAACTTTTTGCACTTTTTGAAACCGTAATCCTTTGTAAATAATGTGTAAAATATTTAATTTAAATTTAAAATAAGAATACCTGTTTGAAAATTGTTTATATTTTCACCCCTGAGATTTCTTAATTGATGGTCATAGTATAGAGTTCGTGACTGACTGCAGTACTTTCAAGCCACGTATTTGAGCCACAATTTAATACCTATCTTGTAAATGAGTTAATAGACTTCAAATCTATCGCGGCTCAAAAGTCCTCACGTTGGCGAGTGTGGCTTAGAAGATAGGAGTGAGAAGTGTTAACTCATAGTCCTTGCCTTTTGACCATTGTTCAAAATGCCATGCCTTATTGGCTGGGGGAATTTTTATGTTGGACTGAAACAGGTAGCCAGAAAAGGTTCAATAAACAAATAAGCACTCTAATCACAAGAATTGTTCCTCCTTGATTCGTTGATTCTATGTTTAAAATTATATATTTTGTATCTGAAGCTTTTTGCTCCCAGTATTTCATAAAAGAACATATGCTTCAAGCTGAGCAATTACACTGAAGTGCCAGAAAAAGTGGAGCACGAATATAATATCGTGTAAACCTTCCCACATGAGTGCCACAACATGGCGTGCAAGGATTCAACTAATTCGGGAAGATATTCTGTAAACAGTTCACACTGTGATTCCAACAGGGCAGTCCACAAAGCGATGGGAGTGCGAGGTTATGGAAATCTCTTAAGGACAACACGTTTCAAAGCATCCCAGATATGCTTGATAATGTCCATGTCGGGAATTAGGGGGTCAAGAGAGGGTGTGAAATTTAGAAGAGTACTCCTCGAGCCACTCGGTAGCTACTGTAGAACTGTGGGGTAGCGCATTTTCCTGTTGGAATTGTCCTCGTCCTTCATAATGCACACAGGACATGATTGGATGCAAGTGGTCAGAAAGGATATTAACGTACCACTGACCTGTCATTTTCAAATCCAGACTTATCAACGGTCTCATTCCATGCCAACTGCACACACCCCATACCATCACATAGCTTCCATCAGCTTGAACAGTTTCTTATAGTGGACTCACGGTTTTTTCTCCACACCCCTGCACCACACATCTACCCCATACAATTAGAAATCTGACTCGTATGACAAGGCAACATTTAGAGTCCAAAGACGGTGTTGTCGAGCCCAGGGAAGGCGCAGACCCTTGTGCCACTGAATCAACAATAGTACTCGAGATAGTCTGCGGCTGAGAAAGCTCATTTCAATTAGGGTATGTTGCACTTGTCGATGGGGGAACATTAAAATCCGCAGCAATTTGAGGAAGTGTTGAACGTCTATCTCGTGATTTTTTCAGACCGTTCTGTCAAGGTCTCTTTCTAACCACACCGATGACCCCCAAAATCTGATATTCGCGGATCCAAATTTTATCACTACTTTTGAAATGCTTTCGTCCTCGTTGATAACAGGTCGAATGCTCTGTCTCATTATTTGCATACGACCTGCTCGACCACTCTTCAGTATACTTTCATATCAAATAAATCACGTGAAAGCAAAAAAATTTCAATCATGTGATCTCATTTGGGTTCCGGTGTTTCAATATTAGAAGAGGATGGGAATGAAATGGAGAGTTAATATAAATGAATCAATGGATAAACAAAAATGGCGTGATGAAAATTGAATTGGGCTGCAAACACAATTCTTCCTTATTTTCTTCTCTTACTTTGATACAAATATTGCGAAATAAGCGACGCGAGCTCATTTATCATTGGCCACCAATTGCTTGTAAGCGAAATTAAACCTTCTGTGGAGCCTTCCCATCGGGAAAAGTTTCATCTTTATAGAATAAGCCTAGTTATGCGGCCTTGATTAAATCAACACGCTTTTTCATTGAGTATACCTATATTCTCATTAATACTGTAAATGTTAATTAAATAATGATACATTCTATCCTTTTGATAAACAGAAGCTCAGATAGTTGTGTGATTACTTTTTGTGTCGATTCTGAAAGGTATTTTTGATATTTAAATAAGTAATGGTGTATTTTATTAATTATTATTTTTAAAAGAATGTATTTTTCTTTTTTTTCTTCCAGAATCTTTTTCATTACCTATGTGAACAAAACGAAAACGGGGATGTTAAGTTACCTGAAGCTAAAGGGGTAAGTAAACATATAAATATCTTGTGCACAAATTAGAATACAAATTAATTTTTTTTTTATTCCTGGGAAATTTAATGTTTATTTATTTATATCGGATCATTTTTATTTATTATACATAGGTTGTATAATAATATATGTATGTGATTTTTAATTCTAATTCATATTTCATATAAGTGGTACTTAAAATTATTTTATTGTTCCTAGTGCTTAATCCAATTCTTAATTTAAGCAAATGGTAACATTTAAATACTTAATCGGTTCCTTATATTTTCCTTGGTGAGGCTGAAAAGTCCTAATTCGTTGTGGCTTGGAGAGGAGGTGCCAATGCAGTGTCGTGGCCGAGAATCAAAATTTTGAGGCCAAGAACTCTCGCGTGTTGTGTTTTGTAGTCAGATATTAATAATCACTTGGCGACACAGGCCTTTAGAATTATTATATTTATCTATAATGTGGAAAATTGATGGCGCATGTTTCCTGTGCAATGTACTTGGCTGTTTCAAATACCGGAAGTAAACTAACTAAAGTATAAAATTATTTTTATATAAATTTCTCTCTTGGAATGCTGCGAAAAGTAAAAATTATGTGTAAAAATTACATTAACGCGTGATTATTTTAACTTACTGACAAACCAGAAAAAAAGATTCGAACAAAAATATCAAAACAATATCGTTCTTTCTTCTTCTAAAATCCTATTGCATTGTACGTTTGGCACCTTCCTCCACAACCTCTCTAACGTGTTTTAATATTCTATGCACTCTGGTTACGTCTGACTATATTTTACAGGACGATGCATGGAAAGTCTATTTCGATCAACCCGCTCAAGACATAGTTGACGAATTCGCCATGAGATACGGCATCGAATCCATTTATCAAGCTATGACGTGAGTAATCCATAGAAAAAAAATATTAGGCCTTTGTATATTCGTACTTTAATTTGAATGAAAACTTTTAGTATATTTCTGAGATTTGAATTTAAAAAACAAAAGAATTGTGGAGTGAGGTAAAAGGAATTAGATATACTTTGAATCTTTCACAACAAGTCAGAAATTCGTCATTATTAACACTAATCTAGAGTAATCCATGGTACAAACTTTAAAGGTAGGTATCAATCATTTATTGCATAAAGTGCCAGTGACACGGTGAGGCACAAAAAATAAGAGACAAAGTGTTTATTGAAAGTGTCGACAAGTTTAATGTTTACAATAACTGTTCACATTTGTGTGTCTACCAGTACATGCTTTACAGCAGCGGTCGCCCCTCACGGACCAGTAAATTCATATTTTAAATCCTGCGGATCATTGATAGGAATTTTTAAATGTTAAATTTATTTATAAAAAAACTTGTGATATAAAAACACATAAAATGTATCTAGTTGAACCTAAAATGAAACTATTAATTTTAACCAAATTATGAAATCTAAAATAAAAAAAAGAGAAGAAATTTAGAAAAGTGGAACTAATTTTATCCCAAAAAGACATTAAATAAAAGAAAATATGCACATGGTAAGATTTAAGATCATACCTGTCTAATATTTTCTTATATATATATATATATATATATATATATACAAAAGAAAATACACAAAAACTTCCTTATTAACCTAATATATTTTATATTGATCTCAATGTGTCCACACATAAGCCCACCTTTAAATGCTTCTACCGATATATATATATATATATATATGTGTGTGTGTGTGTGACATACAAGAGAGTGAAACATTAGAAGAGTGCAAAACGAGACGAGACAAAACATGTAGCTAAAACAATGCAGAGTAACTACAGCGCTTTGATACGACCCACACCCCTCGATACATGTCTAGTTTGATAGATTAGAGCAGGTGTCTCTCTTGTGGTTTGGAGACAGTGCCCGTGGTTCTGGAGTCATTGTCCATTGTTTGTCCTCAGGTCTGCAATGCCAGTAGGTCTGTAAGTCATAATAGACATGGCAGTGTCCCATTTTGTGACAATTGACGTGCCCTGTCTGACTGAGGAGCCTGAAGCCTCGGAGGACGGCGGGAGAATTGCTTCAAAGAAAGAATTGTGCCGTGGTGGGAAGTGTCCAGACGTCCGGACGAGTTCTTTGTCGCCGGTGCATTCGAGAAGGACCAGAGAGAGATGCATTGTTAGTTCCGCGCCAATAGGGCGTTAATGAGTCTGAGGGTTGTGTGCAAACTTTTGTGGATCTACCAATGAGAAATGACGAGGGGCGTGTAATGGATCTGCCCCTGAAGTTTAAAAGGGTCATTTTTTTGGTGAGATCGAGACGAGAGCTGATGGGTTTTTTTCAAAGAGAAAGAGACAGAAGAAAACGCTCTTTGCGTGTTGACTGGGTCGAAATGGTGAGAGAGAGCGGAGTCTTGGAAAGGAGCTGGTGATGCTGACCAGCTGAGTAGGGTGAACACTCTCCGGAGAATAAAGCCAGGGTCAGAGAAAAAGAAATACCCGACGGTTGCACAATGGTTAGGTAACAACTCAACACGGGACTGTATTTTGTTATTCTTACGTGTAAACAAGGGACTAAACAATCTACAATTTTCACTATACTGCTTGAATTGAAATAATATTGACGTAGAATATGAATAAAGCAAATTCTTTTAATATCCTGCTGTGTGGCTGAAAACGCTGCCTCGTCTCTACGTTACAGCAGTACGACATATTTACCGTAGTGTTTTTATAGCTTTTCACGTTTTGTTATGAATTGAATTATGCATCGTAAAATAATGTGATGTGAGTCCACATTTTTCTGGGTACCAGCGAATTTCTCTCGTGGTCCGCGGACTATTACTTTGCTTCTTTACAGCGTCGGTGGAGCTCACATTCGTAGAGCAGCTCTTCCGTTACCACTTGCACGGCCGTCTGTTTTTTCGGCATGCGTTAAGTCTAACATCGTAGACTTTAACATGGCGCTTTCCCCTACTGAGATGCATCATGCCTTTTGGCGGCTAAACATCTACTGCCCCCTACCAGCCACGCAACTTTCTTTTATTTCCACTGTTTGCGCCTGACCGTGTGCTCCAAAGCAATAAATGATTGTTACAATGTTTTGTATCTACCCTTAAAGTTTGTACCAGAAATTCAGGACCACCTTGTATAAGTTGCAAAATTATTTTTGTTAGAAAACTATGCGTTGATCGAAATCGTTCTAGCATACTATTTATGGATCAGAAACGGATTATTAAAGAGAAAATATTTTTCAAAAGAAAATTAACTTCTGGTTGCACAGAAGCTTTGTAGGATGATTTAATTCTTTTATATATTAAAATCGAATTAAAAACATTCTGATACAAAAATAAGTCATTTGAAGTAGACAGATTTTTAAAATTTAAATGACCGTTATAGGAATGTAAAAATCTATATCTCAACGAAATTTCTAAGGTAATATTTTTAATTAATTTTAAATTATTATTAATTCTTTTTAAAGTTCTTTAAAGTTAAGAGATGAAATTTATAAATCATCTAATTTAATAAATATTATCCTACCACTGGATATTGGCACACTACTCGTTTTTGGCGGAATTTTGACAAATAGATCTAATGGTAATGCTTGGCAGAAAATCCATAACGCACCGATATCATATTAGTTCCTAAACATGCTTCACTATAAAGGATATATAGCCGGCTGGGTGGCGTAGCTGGTTAGGCGCTGTCCCCGTACGCCCAAGTTTGCACGCTTGGCCCCAGCCCAAGCCGGTGGAATTTCAAAAATCGACAGTGCCCATCTAGTATGATTATGCGATATATAAAAGATCCCTTGAGTGCCTTTTGGCTCAGGTGCTATCTGCAAAGCAAAAATTACATGTACTATTTCTCATCGTCAGTTCTCAAGTGTTTCCCTCTGAGGGGGGGGGCTACTGGCCTTCAAAATTGTATTGGAAGTGACGCTCTCAAAAGTGATACCAGCTCCAGGTGAGTGTACTAGGTCTGCTTCCGCAACCCCATTGAATAAATGATATCAAAGAAAATCCTGTGGCCGCAGTAGCCTAGTGGTCAAGGTAGTGGCCGGCGTGTTGTTATTTCGAGCCTAGTACTGCTGAAGACCAGCAGTGTAGGGGAGCGATGGTTTGGTAGTTAGGATAGGAGGTGTCGTCCTCGTCACTTGACCATGATTGAAAATGCCGTCGCCAAAAAGCCCTCGAGCAGCTAAAATAGTGCGATGTTAATTTGGAAATTCTCACTGAAAATTCTCTAAATGTAGTACCCGAATAAAATTTTCTTGTGGTTGTTACAGTTGTAAGTGTATGTATGTGTCTTGTTGCAGGCACTTCCACTGCCTGTCCACCAAGTACATGTGCCAAGGCGTGCCGGCGGTGATGAGCACCTTGCTCGCCAACATCAACGCCTACTATGCACACACGGCCGCATCCTCAGCCGTCTCCGCTAGTGATAGATTCGCAGCCTCCAATTTCGGGGTAAGTTTCTTAATCTATGCTTCTTTACAGTGATCTTCCCCTCAGAAATACTTTGAGGGGCATCCATTTGTGACACAATGTTTCTCTGGTTTGCTAGATGTCTTCCCTTTAGATTATCTCCAAGGGCAGCAACGGTAACCGAATGGTCATAGTTACCAACTCGTGACTGGCTTTGCTAAGTCGTTGGTTCTAAAGACCCCCGTTGTGTCCAAATCCTCCAGTTTGTGTGATTCTTGCCTTCTCCAGTGTCATTTGACTGGATATCCGCCATGAAACCTGGTGAAGTGTGGAAATGCGATGCCAAACGAGTCATGCTTTTTTAAATTTCTTGAATCGAGATTTAATTATATTTTATTCATGATTAAATGCGAGAATACATAGATTCCCTGTGTTTAAATAACTGTAAGTACAAGGGGTCTATCTCCAATCATCCTTGTGTAGTTCGAGTTGAAACAATTTTAAATGCTTAGCTGTTGATGTTACCGGCAAAATATGAAATGCCGGAATGTATAGAATTCCTAGGCATTGTATGGAATGTCGGACGTTTTTAGGAAAAGTATGAAATATGAGATTTATTACATACTTTGCCTTGACATTGTATAGAATAACCAAAGCTATTTAAGCAAAGTATGAAATAAGGCCATGATAAGGCTATTATATCAATGACGTACATTTCTACAAATACAAATGTTATTCTGATAAAACAATGAGAGTGCCATTAGAAAAAATATTCAAAATACGTTAAGGAAAATTTAAAGTTGTACCAAAGGAAGGAAAACAAGATTTTCATATAAAAAAACAAGAAATTAAAATTAACCCACTTGTTGCAACATGGTAGGCAATATGAATCCCATTTCATTACATTTTTCTCGCAATGACAATTCTTATGTTGGTGCTTTGTACACATACATTTGACACATCCTTGGTCGCTTCAATCGGACAGAGCAATTGCAACGGACATTAGAGGAATTTCACTGTTAGGAAATTCCAAGTAAGTTCTTAGGGCACAAAGTAAATTATGATTTCGCATATACTTGTGTTTTAAAATTTCTTCAGTAGTTCCAAGTCGATAGAAACCTTTCCCATTCATTACAAGTGCCCATTCGGGAAAAAATCATAGGTTTCACAACAATACCTTTTTTTAAAACAATTTTTTTGTTTTTTCTGTCAAAGGTGGATGTACAGTTCAGTATCATAACGTGTAACATTTTTGTATTTTCAGAATTCTATCACGTCAGTGACTTAATACTGTAATAATCAGTGCTTCCCAACCTTTATATCTTCCGGACGGTCAACGTCTGATTATTTTACCGCTGAGGGTGGAATTATATTTTGAATTGTTTTGATTTAATCATTTAATTGTCTTTTTAAACATACCTTCAAAATAAAATTCACTTGCACCAGAAAAGGAATATAGAGTGATTTTTTGCATGAAATATAAAGGGAAAGTAAATAAAATGCTCCTTGAGTGGCCCGGTGCTATTTGATGCGCGAACCTAGGGCTGCTGTATGGTATTGATGCCAGCTTTAACAGGTTAATTTTATTTTCTACAAACACTGCAACCAATGGGTACCTTGTTTGGGGTCGTTTTGCACATATCAATTATTAACTTCTAGTAAGTAATCTCAGTAAGAAAAAACATTCTTTTTTTAAGCACATCAACTTGAATTTCGGGCAGCCCGTCGTCGAATAGTTGTTTCGTGTCTATTGACCAGGGACCGACAACCTTTTAGCTGTGGCATGTCAAATCAATCTACCAATGGGATTCAAAGTAACGCACAGTAGAGCATTTTTGAAACAATTCAAAAATTGATAAATTCGTTGAGTAGTGCAAATTTCCACTGAGAATTGTACAGCGTGGCACGTGTGCTATATGCTGACTTCTTTTCCAACACTAAAGTTTGCTCTTCCCATTACATGCAGCACAGAAAAGACCAATTCTGTGTAAGTATTTGGTAAGTAAAATTGATACTTCCGAACAAACCGCATTGTGGAACTGACAAATTCTGAGCCCGAGACACGCGTTAAAAGTCTCGTGTCTTGCCACGCAATATTCGAAACGAATCGGAAATGTATTTCATACTTGGCCGGTAGCATATACGTTAAGTATATCTTTAAATGGCAATTTTTCTATTTCATTCTTTTCTAAAAAAGATTATGTTTAACACTTAATAATTTATTATACACTAACTTAAATACGTCATCAAGTTTAATTAAGTTATTATTTTTTTATAAATGTATTATAAAAGAATACATCGAGATATATCGTTGCACTGTTTCAGAATTCCATCTTCCTAATTTTTGTACGTTTTTTACCTGTTTTTTTTAAATGTTTAATAAGTCTCAATATGTTCACTTTCAAATGTGTATTAATGCATTATTTTTATTTCTCAACAGAAAGAAAAATTCGTAAAACTTTTGGACCAATTACATAATTCACTACGTATAGATTTATCCATGTATCGTGTAAGTACCCTTGAAAAAATTCTAAAATTATTAAAGCTCTTTATAATTTTAAAATTTTTATCTGTATTAAATGTTGTATAATTCCATTTATTTTCGGATTCAACGCAATAATGTAAAACGCTTATGTTATTTGAGTATCAAACATTGTAAATGTTTAAAAAGATGAAAGCTTATTTTTTTTTTATTCTTGTTTCAAAATTTAAGATACAGATACAGATTTTTATATAAATTATTAAAACAATAGCCTCATTTTCTTATGTTTTTCTTATTGAATTTCTTAAAATTTTATAGAATTATTTATGAACGAAAAATGCCTTTCAATATAATGTGAGTTATTTAATGTTAATCATCGGAAAAGATTATGAGTTGATGTTCTCAATGGATTTTATGGATCCATTTCTGTTCTCTGAAGTGTCAACAGAAATGTATTATTCGAAAAGGTCATTTCTTTTTCCCCCTTATGATCGATTGTTTTGTAAAAATAAAGAATCTAAATTTAATTTATTTTTACCTCAAGCTCTTTCTTAATCAAAACATTCTTACAATTGACTGTTTTATGTCGTTTGATTTTATACTTATTTATTGCTTTTACTGTTGTTGAATGTATTGAAAATTTTGTACCAATGTTTTTATTAGATATTTTGAGGGGGGATAACAAGTTCAAAAGTAATAAATAATCAGGTTCTTTTTCTTTTCCAGAACAACTTTCCCGCGTCAAGCCCTGAAAAACTTCAAGACTTAAAATCTACCGTCGACCTGTTAACTAGTATTACCTTCTTTAGGATGAAGGTATGTCTATCCCTTTAATTTCGTGTATATTTGAAAGTTTAAAAAAACAACTTTAAATTACTACGTTTTCTGAGAACGCAAAATGAGTTTCAGACGTTTGTGAAAAGTTTGTCAATTTATTTTATGGTTTAGTCATTTTTTGTACTTTTATGTAAGTTTTCAATGTGTTACTCAAATAATTATAAAACAGACGTCTTTTAACTGTAATATAAAGGGTTGTACTTTTTCTTTGCTTCAAGGATACATAGATTTCAATAGAACGGTGAGAAATGGATGCAAAATTACGGTTAATTTTGTATTAGAGCATTGGATTCGTGTTAGTATTTAACACAGCATTGGTAAAAATCAAAAATTGTACCAAAGCCAAACACCATAAAAAATACTTTTGTGGTGGAAAACATAACTAATAATTTGAATTTCTCCGCAGCGTGGTTTGACCATTGATGGGTAGGTTGCTGCTTTGAGCATTGTGATTTGAGCGGCTCACCTTAAGCATTGGACGATTGGGGCGAAAAGCATCCTTTTTCGGGATATTCTTTATGCGCTTTTATTCGTGTTCTTTGCGACGAGCGGAAGAAGGGGTCGTTGCATTTCGAATTTAATTTTAAAGCTAAAAATTAAGTTTCTTCACTGAAATTGTTTTACGACTCTTCAAAATGACTCAATTCCCACGATATAAAAATTTAAAGAAAATGTAATTCGGAGTTGCTTGGCATTCAGTGATAAGAAAACAAGTGTCATAGATTTTTCAAATCGTCGTCATGATTATTGTTATTATACCTTGCTCTATATCTAGGAATTGAAACAATTCCTCGTATTTTGGGATTTGAATTCCTTAAATTAATTCAAAAATGAATATTCATGTAATATGAATCGATTATAATACTCGTTGAATCCTATCCAACATCCTAGGCACAATTCTCCCTGAATATATATAAAAAGCATTGTTTATTGCATTTTTAAGGGGGCCAGTGCTTTTGACTTAAAATTAATTCAGATTTGAAAAGAGGACAAATTTCTTCATCCATTACTTGCAATGGTATGTTAGAGTAGTTAAAAAACAATACGTCCCCTTTAAAGTTTTCCTGAAACTATTGTTTTTGAAGCCCTGCTTCGGGAAGATCCAAATGATTTCTCCAGAGATTTGTCGTTTCATTGTGCCTTAACCCATAAACCCTAACGTGACGACGTGAATTCCCGTCTTTTCGCCAAGGAGGACGTCCTTTGCTGTATTTCCTTTTTAAAATATTTCAAAATAGTAACCACTTCACACATTAAACTCAGAAATGTTAGGCAAAAATTATTATTTAAAAAGGTAATTATTCTATTTTATAATGGTTGTACAATGGCGGGAGTTTCCATCGTCAACAGTTAAAAATGAGAAGGGAATTTACGTCTCCCATCTTGAAAGTATTGAATATTTACAAAATGTGCGAGAATACGCCTTCAGTTTATTAGTAAAAATACTCTTTTGAGATGAGTTGATACAACACTGTTTATATTCCTTTGAATTCAAAGGTGCAAGAGCTCTCGAGTCCTCCTCGCGCCAGCACAGTGGTGAAGGACTGCGTGAAGGCATGCCTTCGTTCCACGTTCCAGTTCCTGTACGACAACTGCTACGACCTGTACGGCAGGGAGTTCCAGGTGGAGCCCCAGGAGAAGAACCGGGAGGCTGGCGAAGATCACGGCCCTATGAACATGTACAGCTTAGACTTCTGGCACAAGCTGATCGCTCTCATGGTATCTGTGATAGAGGAGGACAGGAACAGCTACACGCCCGTTCTCAACCAGTGAGATCCTTTTTCTTGCTCTACAACAAAATGAGCTGTTTCTAGATCTATGTGGGCACTCACAAGAAGCATTCATTACACTTTCCACAATACATAATCTACGGCTTTACAAAGCTATACAAGAATACCACCTGATATCTTTTTAGAATACATATTTTCTTTTTAAAAAAGCTATACGTAATCTATATTACTTGTATTAATATACATTTATAGTTCTTGAGAAAAATTATTTAATCACATACACAACAAAGTTCGTAATAATGTTAAAATTGGATTGCAGTAATTTTGTGTATAAAAAAAATATCAAGAATTATAGCACATTATTAACCTTACATGAACATGATGTTGCAAAGAGTAAAATAGTATGTAACTTTTAATTTTAGTTTATTTAATCGTAGAATAATGAAAATCATTACATACAAATATGTGGTTTTTTGGAATTATGTTCAAATATCCCTTATTATTGAACAAAATTACACTTACCAAATAATCTAAAGCACTATACGACACAATAAAGTGAAACAACAACAGACCCACAAATGTTTTATCATTGACGCTTCTTCTTCTAAACGTTTACGTAATTGCATAACTACAGATTTGTGTGAATAATTAAATAAAATATTAATATAAATAACTATCACTTTGTGTTTTGTTTCTAACATGGAAGCAATGTTTGAAAAACAGATTATTTCTGAATTTTTCTAAGGACTTATCCGAATTACAGATATAAAATTATTACGATTGAAAGAATGAACCACACACACAATTCACAATACATGGATAAATTTCCACTTTGATGTTTATATAAAAGAAAGAAAAATTCATTCTCTAACATTTTAGACAATTGATTAGCCTGTAATCTCCCCATTACAATTCCATAAAGGAATACCAAACCGTTGCTGACATATTTTATTTTATTAAATAGTCTTTTTTCTTCATGCAGGTTTCCCCAGGAGCTCAATGTCGGTCAGCTCAGCGCGGCCACCATGTGGAGTCTGTTCGCTGTCGACATGAAGTATGCCCTGGAAGGTGAGTGCTGTTAAAAATTCTTGTCATTGCATATTTTTCGGTCCATTTCATCTCTGTTGTCTGCATTTAATAACTGAGAATACCATTCTTTCAATCTGCCGAAAGTACTTATATATCCATTAGTGTTGTTCCGTTTATTTCTTTGAGCTCCAAAATATCTTGGATTTGTTTTGGAATAATTATACACTCTGCAAAGCTTTATAGTTGGAATGAAAAATACGAGAAATTTTGTAGATTAGTATGTGTTAGGATATTTCAAAAAATGCTGTATCACGTGTTCTAAAAGTATTAAAATTGCATCGTTTGGATTCATGTAATTGGTTGTGTGATACATGAAAAACAAAAGTTTCATACATTCCAAATATTATTTTTCATTTAAATTTGTAGATTGTGACTGAGACACACGAATGTTGTTTTGAAAATCAATTCTTAATAATTCACCTACTAAACTTTTGTATTGAGACAATCAAGTGAATATACCGGGAAGAATATCTAGAGATATATCATCAGAATAAAATTGAATTATTGACTTAACAGCTTTCAAACATCATGCTATAAGTAATTCATAATTTCCAAGCTTAATTCAGTTTCATAACAGCCGAAACCCTTAGGAATCATCTGGAAATAAAATATTTTCAACAGCCTTGCCATTTCTGAAAGTCTAAGTCCTCCCGTGGGTGGGGTATGGAAGTTGAGAGAGCGGGGTGCCAGCTCTGGTGTCGTCCTCGTCATTTTACCGAAGTACAAAATGACGAGTTCCGTCGCTAATAGCTTCATGATGCGTTATAATACGACCTTAATATTAATCTCACTCTGAAAGTCTAAGGTGACCATAAATCAAAAACTTAAGTTTTGTGCAGATGAACAGATTGTGATCAATACAGTAATCATCTAAGCAAATGTTTTTTTATCATAATGTTTTTAATCAAAACTTTAGTTTTCATGGGCGTTAGCTCTCCAAACTTAAATCGGTTTCACTGCAAACCCTTCAACTAGATCCAGAAATAAAACAACCATTATTGTACGTCTAATGTCTGGTTGTAGATAGAGTTCCAATTAATTGCTTATAACTTTTCTGCATTAGCTAGTTTACTTTCATTTGCAGCCAGGGTTGAGAGAGCAGATGTTTCTGCCCCTTAATGTCTCGTCTAGCGAGAATTTGCTTTAAAATAGGCCGATCCATAGAAGCATTCACACCTCCCCCCCCCCAAAAAAAAAGATTCTTTGTTGATTGTTCTTTTTTGTTTTTCCAGAACACGAAGCGAGACGGTTGTGCAAGAGCTCTCTCTACATGAATCTCCACTTCAAAGTGAAGTGGTTTTATAACAATTATGTCAAAGATGTCCCTCCATACAAAGATACAGTACCTGAATACCCAGCGTAAGTACCGATTACAAAATTATTACATTCATTCATTTAGAGTAAGCACTAAATGAAACTAGTATAAATTTAGAATTCCCTAAAGGGAGGACCTCAATTTCAAACCTATTTTCAGATAGAAAAGAAATATTCAATTATCATTAAAACACTTGTCTGGATATGATATGCTTTCATTTCTAACACTCTATCCTTTCTGAGTAAGAGGTTCCAGTTCAGGTCTCACCCTCGTCACCTGACTGCGATTCAAACTTATGAGGTTTGTCACCCTCGGTTAGCTCCTAATCGATAAACAATACTTTACGCTGTCAGACTTAATGGATTAATTAATTAAGACACATTTTCATCTAATAAGTGTAAAAAATATGTAATAGATTTTTGGGGGAAAACGCCGGGATTCAGATAGAAATAAGTAGTACAATAAATAGTGACGCCAAAAAAATCAAAACTTAATAATTGGGATGTGCTGTACCTAAAAGAGTTTGAGAATTTTTAAAAACATCAAGCGAGGATATCCTTTTATTCATATCAGTCTAGTTTTTAGCGCAACATTTTATTGCAATGATGCTCTGCTGATTATTATCATAGATCAGTTGATTCTCAACCACTTTTGTGTGCCGCCATTTTTTTTTTCAACTATTAATTCTACTCTGAGAAAAAAAATTTGGAACCGAATCAATCGGCCATTTCATGGAATTCATAAAATTGTTACTACACTAGAAGAGAGAGTAATTCATTATATTTCCCAAATTTGTGGGTACAAAAAATTGGATTAGGTTCGTAATTCTATTTGCGATAACGAAGACATCTGTATAGGAATTAACTTTGAATGAAGAACTAATTTCACCCTAGAATAATCGAAATTTAACTTTAAAACATTTGGAAGAATCAATTTTTATTCATTTTGGATTAAAATTAGAAGCGATTATCCCATAACAGCCAAAGTATCTTTAAAATATTGTTACAATTTTCTATATCTTATTTGTGTCAATTCCGACTTTCAGCATTAACAAATATAAAAAAGAAGAAAAAAATCAAGACTTGTAAATGTAGATGACGAAATGAGAGTGGCATTATCATTTTTGCGACTCAATATAAACGAAATTACCCAAAATCATCACGCTCAAATTAAATGTATTCTTATAATTAATTTGTAATTAAGTACTCAATAAACACTTTGCTGTTTTTGTCGTGCATATTTTTTTTATATTTAACATTGAAAATTATTATCATAAACTGTTTTACATAGTGTGTTATAGATAAGTAAAAAATTCTTTTAAAATTATTTTATTGTTAGTGTGCCACCCTATCTTAAAATTGATAAAAATGCACCGCACAGAAAAAAGGTTGAGAATTACTATTTAAATTGATTGGATGAAAAAAAAAAAAATTATGCTAAAGCCTTTCCAGAATTAATTTAAAAAAATTATGCGAAGACGGCGTTTTTATATAATTTTTTTTTTTTTTTTGTATGTGTGTGGATGCAGTAGTTTTTTTTTTTTATTTGCGACTGTTTTATTCAAAAAAAATTCGCGATTCACCCTTTTTTTTTAAAAAAAAAATCATGTTGCTAGTGTGATAAGAGCAGCTGAGAGATAATTTTGAAATTGCTTGCTTTTTGTAATGCAACTCTTGATTTTTAATTTTAAATTTCAATGTAAATTTTTGTGATTTCTTAAAAATTTCATCCTTCCACTCTTTGCAGAGTTACGATTGCAAAAAAAGGAAAAACTGCAGTTATGTTCATGGAGAGGAAAAAAATTCGCTAATTAGTGACCAACTGCTTTCCTTTTTCATTCCGTTTCCGACCGAATGGTCATGGTCGTGAACCAGCGACCAACATCGGTCAAATCCGTTGCTTAGAGTGTAGAGGGACTCATGCATATTAAATGTGTGGTGAAGTCTTCACGTTAGCGCTTTGTGGAATTTCGGATAGTAGGGTGCCAACTCGGATCCTCACTGACCGAGATAATGAATAAACGTACTCTTAATCAACATATTTTCCAGACCCTATCAAAGTAAATGCAATAGATATTCTATCGAATTCAAAGAATTAGGGAATGATGTATGTCAAAATACTCCATATAATATAATTATAAAAATTTGAAGCGTAAAATATCAATCTATACCTTGTCCTCTTATCAAGGTTTTGAAAGAGGAATTCTGCCACCACATCTTGTTTGAAAAGTTAGCGAAGCATATTCAAATCAAGCAAGATCGTCGCTCATAAAAGGAAAAAGTCGAGTAGAATGTTCACTAAACTAAAAAAATCACGATAAAATTTAATTTAAAAAAAATTAAGACGAATTAAAAGAGTCACGACTGTAATATATATTATCTGTTCACTCCAGTTTTTTGTGTGTTGTGTGCTAATTGCTTTGTTCTCCAACAGGTGGTATGAACCCTTCGTGATGCAGTGGTTGAACGAAAACGACGACGTCTCTCTAGAATACCTCAACAGTGCCTTCCTGAGGGATAAGAAAGATGGGGTGAGTACACACATCCCTACAGCGATCCTCCAATGGCATCTGATAAAACTTTTTCTTCTGTTCAAGCTATAGTAAACACATTAGCTAGAAGGAAGCGTTTTAATGAAATGTTGTGACTCTAATTGTGTGGAAATGTGTGTTGGTAACATTAGTATTATCGCTTGTGTTATTATATATCAAAAATGTAGGATAATTATGTTTTCTGGAGTATCATTTCTTTGAAATGCGTTTTACAAGGAATTTAAACATTTTATTTTTATATATTTTTAGAGATAAATAATTAAAAATGGCATTCAAAATCTTTCTTAGCCAATTCTTCAAATACACATAAATTGTGCCCCTTAATTTTTTTTTTAAGTGAAAACACTTCTTTACCCGCGTTGGGCACTTTTTGGTAGGGGAAAATCTTATGGGTTCGCGTCACCGACATGTTCATGACTGGCGCACGTGCATTGTGTTGTGCGCCTTAGACACTTTTTGGATCGGTGAAATCTCGTGCGTTCGCGTCACCGACGTGCTTATAGCAGTATCTGTAGCTATACAGCTGACATATTGTGCTGTGTATATCTTATAAGGGGAATTGAATGGATTTAGTGAAAAGTTCAATGTGTATATACACATTGAACTTTTGTTGAAATAGTGTTTTTGTTTAATTTTTATTTGAATCGTTTAATTGAAGAATCATTGTGCAGTACAATAGTGACTACTAAATAAATATACTAATATTTTTAAGATAAAAAATAAATAACAGAAAATTATTTTAAATACTCGTATTTATTTCAGCGTTTGAAAATTTTATATTATTTAAAATTATTTTATAATTCGCCTGGAAAATCTATGAGACAGACACAACAATTTTTATTCGAAAATTTGATGATTTATACAAAAGAAGTTTCTGAAATACTCGAAAAAAGATTTGGTGAAAAATATGATAATGTACCGATCATTTTAACTGGAGATTTCAATATGAACTTTGAAGATGATAAAAATCTACCACTAATTGAATTTCTAAATGAAACAATTTAAATATATCCAGTGATCGAAAATTCAGTACTACAAAATATAAAACGACAATCGATGCGGATTTTACGCAATACTTAGATAAATTTGAATCAAACATTTTCCTTTCTTACTTTAGTTACCATAAGCCTATTGTATCTTTTTTTAGAGCAAAATGAAATAATTGAAAGTACAAAAAGTCTAAGTATTGTTGAAATTAATGATGACAATGATGCAAACAATTAAAATAATGTTAAAATTCAAATACATTGAAATTTAAGTGTTGTTGTTATTGTTGCTCATGCCACCTGTCTGACATAGTCAGATCGAAGCCCATGAAATTCATAGTGGCAATGCAATGGGCTAGAAGTACGCCTGTCGTTAGGCCTTAGCCTTGAGCACCATACAGGTGACAGTATGGTTTAGCTCGGAGAAATTCCCGAAGGAACGATAGATGGCGAAACCACCGATCTCCACCTCCACAATTTAGGCATGGAACTGAATTGGAGGGAAATTTTCTCCAGTTTCCTGCACTCGTGATTCAGCCCACAAGACTTTCGGACCCACTGATTTAACGATCACGTACTCCGCGTGAACTAGGAGGGTATTTGGTGGTACGATCATCGAACCCAGGCTTTCCGGTCCGGAGTCCGGTGCTCTAACCACTAAGCTACTCACGGTAAAAGGGTACCCACGGGAAATTTAAGTAAATACAAGCATTATCCATTAATAATATGATTGTATATTAATTACTATTTCAATTGAATTGTATTTATATTTTGTCATGATTTTGTACAGCCTGTAATATACTTGAATAATAAAAAAAACCATATAAACATGCATATAATTGTTGCCCGGAGTGTCAATAGATGTGAAAACCAGATTGATGTTCATAATTTTAATTCAAACATTATGAAACTTCAAATTTTAATACTAAAAAAGTTCTAAGTTTTCACTTCTATCGGCAGTCTCTATAACTGCCATTTTTTTTTATCATTATGACTATCACAGGCTATGCAAGTTGAAGTAATATTTTTCTAATACATTTTTTATTTAAAGCATAGTTAATAATTCTAAATGAATAACAAATTTTCTTTTCTTAAGAGAATTCCTTTTCGGCTTATTTTAATAAACATGATACAAAAAAAGACTACAAAAGTTGAAGCTAAATTCTTAAATTTTAAAAACAGTTATCTTCTGAAATACTACTAAAAGTTTAAACATCCAGAATATTTATTTTTAACTGTTTTCTCGATTTTAGAAATGTTATTAGATGAACTGAAATAAAAAGAGAGAAATTTCAGTTTAAATTAATATAAAAATACTTTTTTAAATTTACAGAAATAAATTAAAATTACAGCCTTACAAACACATCCCATTTTTTACTCTTCAATATTCTTAAAATATTTTAATACATAAAAATTCAGGACTTTTTTCGACTGAAATTATTTTATATTGACCTGAACTCAGTGGCGCAAACACCCTATGAGGGCCAAGGCCTACTGTGCCTATCTCAAATTACGTGACCTTAGGCGCTGAGTTGCATGAGTAGATGTTTCGGCCAAGTGGTCAGTCTGACGCGAAAGCTTAAGCGTTCAGTTCCCAAAAAAGCAAACTTGGTACTCATTTATCCACCCATACTGAAGGGGTGAAAGGCAGAGTCGACTTTGACAGGATTTGAACTCCGGAGCAGTGGCGTGGACATTACCGCTCAGCCGTTGGCCATTTTTATTTTATATTAATATTCCTTAAGATTTAGTACCTGCATTAATAAAAAATGTATTGAATACATTCTTCTGAAAGAGACTTCCATTTAACATATTATAAATATTTACCAACTTTAATAATTCAATACAAATATTGATTTATATAAAACGTTTTGAAACCATTTTGGGTCGTTTATTACAGA
Source organism: Trichonephila inaurata madagascariensis (assembly GCA_019973955.1). NCBI lineage: Eukaryota > Metazoa > Arthropoda > Arachnida > Araneae > Nephilidae > Trichonephila > Trichonephila inaurata. The sequence goes on from BMAV01001497.1 coordinate 587,834, forward strand.
GTTGATACAAATACTTCATACTTTGCTTACGAAGTGTAGTTTAATTTACGTAAAAAAGTTTTTGGAAAGCAATATCTCACTTTGATTTTTCTCTCTTTAAAAAAATAGAACTCTATTTTTCGGACTATAAGATGCATTTCGTATCAATAAGAGAATTTTTAAGAAATAATGTTTTATTAATTTGCTTTTGCGTGGAACAAAAGCCGCACTTAAATCAATTTTTTATGTAAAAAAATGAACCACCTTGCTGTCCAAAAGAATAGAAGAAAAACTTTTACCATGTTTTCTAGTGAGTGACTCAAACATTTCCGAGTCAGAGATGATGTTTTGTTAAACATTCTGGGATTAATTTATTTACTATGAAGAAAACAATTCAGATTTAAATATACAACTCCTAACTATATAAGATGAAACTTACTTTTTTTTAAAAAATTAATGTTACAAGTATATATTAGTATTGATTTTTTTTAAAAAAAACTTGTAATATTCCGTTTATCAGAAGTAAAAAATATAATAGAGTTCTCCTGAACCTGAATCATCGGTACCTGATTATAGATTCATTTTGTAATTTTTATATCAGTGTTATACTTTTCAAAACATATTATCTGTTGTCTGTCAAAATAGATTTTTAAGATGATTAGATTCGAAATGATAAAATCTATACTTTGTTAAATTTAGTATGTATTTATGTCATACGGTAAAAGGTTTTTGAATTTTTTTGTTTTACGAAAATTTTCGCCGTATTTTGAGATATATTTAAATTGCTTCTTGTGAATTCAGGTTTAAAACGTTGCTCTTATGAAATTCCTATTTATGTTTAATTTTAAAACAAAGAATTTGACACACACTTTCCTTCCCTTATAAAATAAGGGAAGGAAAAAAGGGAAAAGTTTTGCACGCTGATGTGTAATCTTTTTCTTCTGAAAATTATTCCAAGTGCTTTTGGGGTTGTCACATTTTTAAATAATTCATCAAATTTTTTTTTGTTATGCAATAAAAATCGCATTTGAAAATATTGCTGCAAATATACATACAGATTTTGAAAAACATTATGAATGAAAAACAAAGTATCATTTTAGTAAATAAGTTATTGTAAGAGAAACTAACATATTTAGTTCATTTTCTCAAAAATGATTCCAATTGATTCTTTGTTAATGTTTTTAAAACTGCGAAAGTTTTTCCGCTGTCCTACAGCTAAAAGAACTTGTTTAAAAAAAGTGGAACTGGAAAAGTTATGCTTTGAATGTTTTATTATTATTTATTTATTTTTATCATTAATTTCAGATTAAATTTGCAAAACTTTGTATTTTTATATGCATTAAACAGTTGGCGTGTGAGTGTACTGACGTGTTTCTGTGCTATTTCAGTTTCAGCAAAGTTCCGAGCACTCGCTGTTTTCCAACTCCGTGGTGGACGTATTCACGCAGCTCACGCAATGCTTTGACGTCATCAGCAAGCTCGAGTGTCCAGACCCGGAATTAGTCAAGCGGTACATGAAACGATTCGCCAAGGTCAGTGCATCATGTTTTATTTCTCTTTCACTAAATACCTGGAACACATTATTTTAACCTTAAGAGGGCGTTTTGGATTCCCATTGTGGAAGCACCGGAGAGTCACACCTTTTTCAAATGATTTCATCCATTGCATCTCATAAAAGGCACCATAAAAATCAATTAATATGTTTAACAAAGTAGTGGCATTTAATTATTTCTTTGCTAACTTCATTCATATATCTGCAAGCACATTTCATTTTATAGAATTCGTTCAATAAGAAACAACTTTTTTTTAAATAGGGGGAGATTGCCTTTTCTACTCACAGCCTACAAATTAATCTCGGTTCAAGTCTTGGTGGCACTATTTGCCCACTGCTGCCGTAAGAGATATTGAATCGTTCCTTAGTTAACCGTGTCGCCGGAATAAATAACAACTACTTTTGTGTCTAAATTTCCAGTTGTTCACATAGCGAAAATCTCCTATCTTGAAAATTGGATAAAAAATATTGAGAATGAGTCGCAATGGGATATTAAAACAAGTAATATAAAAAAATAGTTTTTAAGTCAATTCCTACTTAGATCAACAACGAAAAATATTATTTTAGCTACTTTTTATTAAATAGTTACAAATAATATAAATATGTATATACATAGGACAGAATCACAACATTAAGTGGTGATTAGTTTTTTTAATTATCATTGTCCTTTTAATTTCATTCCAACACGTGAGAAAAAAACATTTTCAAGTTTTGATACAAGTCGTTAAAAGGGTCGCTAAGTCGCCAATGTGACTGTATTTGTAATTCTTTAAATAATTAGTTTTAATCAATTAATTTTTATTAATTATAATTAAATTATTGTATTGTCATCCAAAATGATCATGTATATAAAATTTCAGCTCAATTCAGCGCTTTAAAATGTATTTTATCAACGATTGAAAATTCCACCAAGATAAATAAATAAATATACAAATATTTAAATAAATAAATATATAGAGACAGTGCAAGCTAATAGTAGGAATTGAAGAATAAGAAATTCATAAGGATTGAAATATCAGTAGAAAATTATGAATTTAAAATATATATTTAATTGAATGATTCAAAAATTTGCTTAAGCATTGATAAATAAAAATTTCTTATCTATGATTCATTACAGTGATAACAACACCACAAATGCTTGTATTTTTTTATTTCTATTCGTATCTGTAACTTTTACATTTATGTATAATTGATTTTCTTTAATGGATCAACTATTTTTATAAATTACTAAGATTAATTTACAATTTAGTGGCTAAAATTTCGACAGTAATAATGCTTGAATGATTCAATAAAGCAATCCAGGATTTGCAATAATATAGTTACATGGTTACGACACAGTCGTTCCTATGAGGCCTTTTCATTTTGGTTTATTTCTTCCCCTTCTTTTCTAAGGTTTAAAATTGTTACGCCTCATTTCCTTTTAGTTTAAAAACCCTTCTATAACCATTTCAATTAATGATTATTTTTATAATGAATAACTATGATTGCTTTTTTATTTCAGACCATAGTAAAAGTTCTAACTGCTTACGCCGATATAGTTAAAAAAGAATTTCCCAATTTCATCAGCCAAGAAAAAACAGTAAGTAACATTTCCCGTTTTTTGTCACTAGAATGTAAATTCGAAAGTCAAAGTAGCTAAATTTCAATTTTGAGTTATGTTTCAAATATTACTGTTTCTTGTGATTTTTACTTTTGTATTTTGAAAGTCATTCAGCTTTTAAAAAATTATGAAATAGTTTTATTTTAACTTTTATTTTAAAACATTCCCCACTCAATTGCTCTGTTTTATATATGTCGTTTATATTGTTAAAACTTTGCATGTGTGTGTGGATGAAAAAAACAGCCGACCACTCTTTTTGAATAATAACAAATTTATTAATGGACGAGGAATTACACGATCTACGGATAAACACAAAGATATATTAAAACAGATTATTTCTAGTAGTCGTGCTGAAAACGCCCTTGTTATAAAGAGCGCTTCGGAAACGACTTTCTGGAACCAGTCAGATAAAGTCTCTATCTTATCGCAAACAAACTGGATTCCAAAAACTCAGAGGTTACTTCTATAGCCTCACGGAAAATTCCAGAAGTGTCGCTTCCAAAGATTTATTGGCGATAAAATTTTACACCAATTTACGCACATCTCTTACTCAAATTTATGCTGGACTTTCGCTGTAAAACTGTTTTTTCCACAAGCAATGTATTATTGCTGCGAAAACAACAAACTTGGTGTGATACTCATAATCACTATCTGTGCGAATAACATATTTTTCAATTAATATAGTCACCCAGTAGGTTTGTTTTGTAAAAATAAAAGTTCCTGGAATGACATGAAATATTTGTTGCTTTATATCAGATTTTATTCTATGAAAAAAAAGTTTAATCTAAATTTTTGTAAAAAACATTTGTAAAAAAAATGAACTATTCAAATCTAAATTTATGACCAAGAAACAGTTATGAAATAAAAGATCAGTGTTCAGTTTATTCTTTAACTTGTGTGCTTATTCTAAAGTAACTTATCTTGTTTGTTTTCAGGCTTGTATATTAATGAATAACATTCAGCAACTGCGGGTTCAGTTGGAAAAGATGTTCGAATCTATGGGGGGTGAAAAAGTGAGTGCAATTTCTTATTCTACCGAAACATGTCAATATCTTAGTTTGTATATCTACTCTTCGGCTTATTAGATATTGTTTT
>BMAV01001497.1:597795-609305 GCA_019973955.1 Trichonephila inaurata madagascariensis
TTAAGTGGCTGTCAATTCACACTCGTATCTCTTCCAAACATAACTTTCCCAAAATTGCCATACTGCTTACTGAAACTTTTGTTCTTTTAAAAGTGATCTTATTTGCATTTCATAATCGCATTTCGCTTCTTGGATTTGGGTTAGAAAAGAGTTGTCATTAATCTTGGCCGTCAAAGAACACAGAGGTTATGTTACAGAAAAGACGCGTGAGCCCATCGCACCTTTAATTGGCAAAACTAGTGCAATTTCTACCAAACTCTTCAAGTACCTCTAGAAATAACTGTAAATTGGCTTTCTTGCAAGGCATAGTCGGTTTTATTCAAGAAGCTCCTAAATTTTTTAAAAAAGTTACATGACTTTCGCGAAACGTAGACCAGATTTAGATTCTTTGTAAAATTTTGAGTGAAATGATTCACTTTTTAAATTTCTAGAATGAAAAGAAATAGTGTGTGGTTTGCGTGGTAACCGAATCAGAAGATTGAAAAAAGGGAACAATTTCAAAGGAACGGTAGGGCATAACTTTTGAACTAATTAGAATTTCGACAAGCGCGATACATATTCGTGATCAGCGTTGAATTCTGATTAAGAAAAACTAAGTTTGGTAAGAGTTGAAGGATGACAAAAAAATGACCCAAACCTACGGAAATGCAATGGGCGTTGCAATTAAGCCCATTTGAAAGAGGAACGCTTCAAATGGGAATTTCTACGCAAGGAAATAAAAATTGGTAAGAATTTAAGGAAGAAAAAAAATGACCTAAGCGAACGAAAATTACGAATGCGATGCAATTACACGCATTCGAAAGAGGAGTCTTTAAAAAGTGATCCTACTGCAATTAAAATTTTTTTCCAATGTTTTTCGGTGTTTTTTTTATACTATTCATGGAAATGCAAAAGCAAAGTGCAATAACTCGAGTTCTAAGAATTGCAGAGTAAAGTCTTAAGTATATTCGGGTTTAGGAGCGGCTCCCTGTTCGAATGATACACGGTTTTTAAAAATCGATTTGTAAATTGGCTTTCCAGCCAGAAAGGGACAGTTTTATCAAGAAGGTCTTTCATTTTTAAAAAAAGTTTCAGGAGTTTCGCGAAACGGAGACCATATTTAGATTCCTTGTAAAATTTTGAGTGAAATGGGTAAATTTGGTAAGTTTCTAGGGTGAAAAAAAAAAAATTCTTTGGTGGGGTCACCAAATGAGACCATTGAAAAAAGGAACGAATTTCAAAGAAAAGCTTGGGCATAACTTTTCAAACAATTGGATTTTCCGCAAGCGCCATTCATATTCTTGATCAGCGTTGAATTCTTCGCAAGAAATACTGAGTTTGGTAAGAATCGCAGGATCAAAAAAAAATTTCAGCCAGAAAGGGTTGGTCTTTTCAAGAAGGTTTTTCATTTTTTAAAAAAAGGTACAGGAATTTCGCAAAACCGAGACAACATTTAGATTCATGGTAAAATCTTGAGTTAAAAGTTTCACTTTGGTAAGTTTTTGGGGTGAAAAGTACCGAGCTATTGGTTTGATTCTCTGGAATGGGGACCGTATTTCTCACACGGTGATCCAATAACAAAATATTTAAAAAAAAGGATTCCAAAACTTGTAAGATTTACATGTGTCTATGAGCGGCAAAATAGAATTCAAACTTTTATTGGCAAAGCTAGTACAATTTCTACCAAATACTTCATATACCTCTAGAAATGACTGTAATTTGGCTTTCCTGCAAGACATGGTCAGTTTTTTTCAAAACAATCTTTTATTTTAAAAAAAAAAAATTACAGGAATTTCGTGAAACGGAGATCAGATTTAGATTCCTGGTCAAATTTCAAGTGAAATGGGTCACTTAAGTAAGTTTCTAGGGTGAATAAAAAATAATGGTTGTGTGGTCACCGAATCAGACTATTGAAAAAAGGGACGAATTTCAAAGAAATGGTTGGGCATAACATTTGCGTAGAATTCAACTCTGATCACGAATATTCGTGATCAGAGTTGAATTCTACGCAAGAAAAATTAAGCTTGGAAAGAATTGGAGGATGAAAAAAAAATGACGTAAACGCACGAAAATCAGGAATGCGTTGCAATTACGTCCATTTGAAAGAAGAATGTTTAAAAAGTGATCCTGCAACAAATTTTTTTACTTTGTTTTTTCGGTGTTTTTCATGTAAATGCATTACCAAAGTGCAATAACTGGAGTTCTAATAATCGTAGAGTAAAATTTTAAGTGTCTTCGGGATTGGGAGCGGATCTCCGTTCGAATGACACCCTGTTTTTTAAAATTGGTAGGTAAGTTGGCTTTCCGGCCAAAAAGGGTCGGTTTTTTTCAAGAAGGTCTTTCTTTTTTAAAAAAAAGTTAGAGGAATTTCGTGAAACGGAGACCCGATCTAGATTCCTGGCAAAATTTCAAGTAAGTAATAACTGAGCTATTGGTGAGAACTAAGCTATTGGTGTGGGGGGGAGGGCTGCATTTCAGACACGGCCATCCCCTAAAAAAAATTTAAAAAAAAAGATTTTTAAAACTTATCCGATTTACATGTATTTGGGAGAGGAAAAATAGAATTTAACATTTAATTGGCAAAACTAGTAAAATTTCTACCAAATACAGGTACATCTATAAATTTCAGGTACTTCTAGAAATGAATGTAAGTTGGCTTTCCTGTGCAAGGCATGGTCACTTTTTTTAAAGAAGGTCTTCCATTTTTAAAAAAAGTTACAGGAATTTCGTAAAACGGAGACCAGATTTAGACTCCTGGAAAAATTTCGAGTAAAATAGGTCATTTTGGTAAGTTTTTGGGGTGAAAAGTACCGAGATATTGGTGAAAAATTCTAGAATTGGGGGCCGCATTTCAGACACGGCGATCCCCTAACAAAAAATTTTAAAAAAAGATTTGCAAAACTTGTGCGATTTACTGGGATTATTTGTGCGATTATTTGGAAGCGGCAAAATAGAATTCAACCTTTAATTGGCAAAACTAGTACAATTTCTATCAAATACTTCATGTACCTCTACAAATAACTGTAAGTTGTCTTTCCTGCAAGACATGATCAGTTTTTTAAAGAAGGTCTTTCATTTTTAAAAAAAAAAGTTACAGGAATTTCGCGAAACTGAGACCAGATTTAGATTCCTGTTAAAAATCGAGTTAAATTAAAATTTTTACTTTTTTTTCGGTTTTTTTTCTAATACTTGCCCTAGAAAACCCTTACCAAAGTACAATAACTCGAGTTCTAATAATCGCAGAGTAAAGTTTTAAGTGTCTTTGGGTTTGGGAGCGGCTCCCCGTTCGAATGACACCAGGTTTTTTAAAATAGTTTGGTAAGTTGGCTTTCAAGTTAAAAGGGTCGGTTTTTTTCAAGTTCTTTCATTTTTAAAACAAAGTTACATATGAAAGACGAACGCGCTTCAAAAAGGATAATACCGCAATTAAAATTGTTTTACTTTTTTTTTCGGTGTTTTCTGATACTTGTCATAGAAATGCATTACCAAAGTGTAATAACTCGAGTTCTAATAATCGCAGGGTAATGTTTTAAGTGTCTTTGAGTTTGGGGGCTGCCTCTCGTTCGAATGACACCCGGTTTTTTAAAATCGGTACTTAAGTTAACTTTCAAGCCAATTAGGTCGGTTTTTTCAAAGTGTTTTATTTTTTAAAAACAGTTAAATGAGTTTCGTGAAACGGAGACAGATTTAGATTCCTGGTCAAATTTTGAGTGAAATGAGTCACTTTGCATGTGTGTGTGGTAAATTTCTAGGGTAAAAAAAATAAAATAGTGGTGGCCATGTCCCTGATACAGACTATTGAAAGAAGGGACGAATTTCAAAGAAACAGTTGGGCATAACTTTTGAACGAATTGAAATTTTGTCAAGCGCCATACATATTCATGATCAGCTTTGAATTCTGTGCAAGAAAACTAAGTTTGGTAGGAATTGGAGGAAGACAAAAATGATCCAAACGCACAAAAAAGAGAAATGCGTCGCAAATAAGCCCATATGAAAGAGGAACGCTTCAAAAAGGATAATACCGCAATTAAATTTTTTTTACTTTTTTTTCGGTGTTTTTCTGATAATTGTCATAGAAATGCATTACCAAAGTGCATTAACTCGAGTTCTAATAATCGCAGGGTAATGTTTTAAGTGTCTTTGCGTTTGGGGGCGGCCTCTCGTTCGAATGATACCCGATTTTTTAAAATCTGTCTTTAAGTAAACTTTCAAGATAATTAGGTCGGTTTTTTCAAAGTGTTTCATTTTTAAAAAACAGTTACATGAGTTTCGTGAAACGGAGACCAGATTTAGATTCCTGGTAAAATTTTGAGTGAAATGAGTCACTTTCGCAAATTTCTAGGGTAAAAAAAAATAGTGGTGGGCATGTCCCTGACACAGACTATTGAAACAGGGGACGAATTTCAAAGAAACAGTTGGGCAAAACTTTTGAACGAATTGGAATTTCGACAAGCGCCATTCATATTCAGGATCAGCGTTGAATTCTGTGCAAGAAAAAATAAGTTTGGTAGTAATTCTAGGAAGACAAAAAAATGATCCAAACGCACGGAAAAGAGGAATGCGTCGCCATTAAGCCAACTTGAAAGAGGAACGCTTCAAAAAGGATAATACCGCAGTTAAAATTTTTTTACTTTTTTTTCGGTGTTTTTCTGATACTTGTCATAGAAATTCATTACCAAAGTGCAATAACTGGAGTTCTAATAATCGCAGGGTAATGATTTAAGTGTATTTGGTTTTGGGGGCGCCCTCTCGTTCGAATGAAACCCTGTTTTTTAAAATCGGTCTGTAAGTTGGCTTTCAAGATAAATAGGTCGGTTTTTTCAAAGTGTTTTATTTTTAAAAAACAGTTACATGAGTTTCGTGAAACGGAGACCAGATTTAGATTCCTCGTAAAATTTTGAGTGAAATGAGTCACTTTGGCAAATTTCTAGGGTAAAAAAGAAATAGTGGTGGGCATGTCACTGAAATAGACTATTGAAAGAGGGCACGAATTTTAAAGAAACAGTTGGGCATAACTTTTGAACGGATTGAAATTTCAAAGAGCGCCATACATATTCGTGATCATTGTTGATTTCTGTGAAAGATAAACTAAGTTTGGTACGAATTACAGGAACAGAAAAAATGATCCAAACGCACGAAAAAGTGAAATGCGTCGGAAATAAGCCCATATGAAAGAGGAACACTTCAAAAAGGATAATACCGCAATTAAAATTTTTTTACTTTTTTTTTCGGTGTTTTTCTGATACTTGTCATACAAATGCATTACCAAAGTGTAATAACTCGAGTTATAATAATCGCAGGGTAATGTTTTAAGTGTCTTTGCGTTTGGAGGCGGCCTCTCTTTCGAATGACACCCGGTTTTTTAAAATCGGTCGGTAAGTTAACTTTCAAGCCAATTAGGTCGGTATTTTCAAAGTGTTTCATTTTTAAAAAACAGTTACATGAGTTTCGTGAAACGGAGACCAGAATTAGATTCCTGGTCAAATTTTGAGTGAAATGAGTCACTTTGGTAAATTTCTAGGGTAAAAAAAAAAATAGTGTTGGGCATGTCACTGAAACAGACTAGTGAAAGAAGGGACGATTTTCAAAGAAACAGTTGGGCTAAACTTTTGAACGAATTAGAATTTCGACAAGCTTCATACATATTCGTGATCAGCGTTGAATTCTGTGCAAGAAAACTAAGTTTGGTAGGAATTTGAGGAAGACAAAAAATGATCAAAACCAACGAAAGAGAGAAATGCGTCGCATATAAGCCCATATGAAAGAGAAACGCTTCAAAAAGGATAATACTGCAATTAAAATTTTTTTACTTTTTTTTCGGTGTTTTTCTGATACTTGTCATAGAAATGCATTACCAAAGTGTAATAACTTGAGTTCTAATAATCGCAGAGTACTGTTTTAAGTGTCTTTGCGTTTGGGGGCGGCCTCTCGTTCGAATGTCACACGGTTTTTTAAAATCGGTCCTTAAGTTAACTTTCAAGTCAATTAGGTCGGTTTTTTCAAAGTGTTTCATTTTTAGAAAACAGTTACATGAGTTTCGTGAAACGGAGACCAGATTTAGATTCCTGGTCAAATTTTGAGTGAAATTAGTCACTTGGGCTAAATTTCTAGGGTAAAAAAAAAAATAGTGGTGGGCATATCACTGATACAGACTATTGAAAGAGGGGACGAAATTCAAAGAAGCAGTTGGGCCTAACTTTTGAACGAATTGGAATTTCAACACGCGCCATACATATTCGTGATCAGCGTTGAATTATCTGCAAGAAAAACTAAGTTTGGTAGGAATTTGAGGAAGACAGAAAATGTTCAAAATGCATGAATAAGAGAAATGCGTCGCAAATAAGCCCATATGAAAGAAAAACGCTTCAAAAAGGATAATACCGCAATTAAATTTTTTTTACTTTTTTTTCGGTGTTTTTCTGATCCTTGTCATAGAAATGCATTACCAAAGTGTAATAACTTGAGTTCTAATAATCGCAGGGTAATGTTTTAAGTGTGTTTGGGTTTGGGGGCGGCCTCTCGTTCGAATGACACCCGGTTTTTAAAATCGGTCTGTAAGTTGGCTTTCAAGCCAAATAGTTCTGTTTTTTCAAGAAGGTGTTTCATTTTAAAAAAACAGTTACTTGAGTTTCGTGAAACGGAGACCAGATTTAGATTCCTGGTCAAATTTTGAGTGAAATGAGTCACATTGGTAAATTTCTAGGGTAAAAAAGTGCTCTGCATGTAACTCATACAGACTATTGAAGCAGGGGACGAATTTCAAAGAAACAGTTGGGCATAACATTTGAACGAATTGGAATTTCGACAAGCGCTATACATATTCATAATCACTGTTGAATTCTGTGAAATATAAATTAAGTTTGGTAGGAATTGGAGGAAGAAATAAAATGATCCAAACGCACGAAAAAGATAAATGCGTCGGAAATAAGCCCATATGAAAGAGGAACGCTTCAAAAAGGATAATACTGCAATTAAATTTTTTTTTACTTTTTTCTTCGGTGTTTTTCTGATACTTGTCATAGAAATGCATTACCTAAGTGCAATAACTCGAGTTCTAATAATCGCACTGTAGTGTTTTTAGTGTCTTTGGGTTTGGGGGCGGCCTCTCGTTCAAAAGACACCGGGTGTTTTAAAATCGGTCGGTAAGTTAACTTTCAAGCCAATTAGGTCGGTGTTTTCAAAGTGTTTCATTTTTAAAAAACAGTTACATGAGTTTCGTGAAACGGAGATAAGATTTAGAATCCTGTTTAAATTTTGAGTGAAATGAGTCACTGTGGTAAATTTCTAGGGTAAAAAAAAAATAGTGGTGGGCATGTCACTGATACAGACTATTAAAAGAGGGGACGAATTTCAAAGAAACAGTTGGGCATAACAGTTGAACAATATGGAATTTCGACAAGCGCTATACATATTCGGGATCAGCGTTGAATTCTGTGAAAGATAAACTAAGTTTGGTAGGAATTGGAGGAAGACAAAAAATGATCCAAACGCACGAAAAAGAGAAATGCGTCGCAAATAAGCCCATATGAAAGAGGAACGCTTCAAAAAGGATAATACCACAATTAAAATTTTTTTACTTTTTTTCGGTGTTTTTCTGATACTTGTCATAGAAATGCATTACCAAAGTGTAATAACTCGAGTTCTAATAATCGCAGGGTAATGTTTTAAGTGTCTTTGCGTTTGGGGCGGCCTCTCGTTCGAATGACACCCGGTTTTTTAAAATCTGTCTGTAGGTTGGCTTTCAAGCAAAATAGGTCGGTTTTTAAAGAAGGTGTTTCATTTTAAAAAACAGTTACAGGAATTTCGTGAAACGGAGATCAGATTTAGATTCCTGGTCAAATTTCGAATGAAATGGGTCACTTTGGTAATTTGAAGGAAAAAAAAAAAATAGTGGTGAGCATGTCACTGATACAGACTATTGAAAGAAGGGACGAATTTTAAAGGAACAGTTGGGCATAACTTTTGAACTAATTGGAATTTCGACAAGCGCCATACATATATTTGTGATCAGCGTTTAATTCTGTGCAAGAAAAACTAAATTTGGTGAGAATTGGCCGGTTTTTTAAAATCAGTCGGTAAGTTGGATTTCAAGCCAAATAGGTCGGTTTTTTCAAGAAGGTGTTTCATTTTTAAAACGAGTTACAGGAATTTCGTGAAACGGAGACCAGATTTAGATTCCTGGTCAAATTTCGAGTGAAATGGGTAACTTTGGTAAGTTTCTAGGGTAAAAAAAAAAAAATAATGGTGGGCATGTAACTGATACAGACTATTGAAAGAGGTCACGAATTTCAAAGAAACCGTTGGGCATAACTTTTGAACTAATTGGAATTTCGACAAGCGCCATACAAATTCGTGATCAGCGTTGAATTCTGTGAAATATAAACTAAGTTTGGTAGGAATTGGAGGAAGACAAAAAATGATCCAAACGCACGAAAAAGAGAAATGCGTCGCAAATAAGCCCATATGAAAGAGGAACGCTTCAAAAAGCATAATACTGCAATTAAATTTTTTTTACCTTTTTTCGGTGTTTTTCTGATACTTGTCATAGAAATGCATTACCTAAGTGCAATAACTCGAGTTCTAATAATCGCACGGTAGTGCTTTAAGTGTCTTTGGGTTTGGGGGCGGCCTCTCGTTCGAATGACACCGGGTGTTTTAAAATCGGTCGGTAAGTTAACTTTCAAGCCAATTAGGTCGGTTTTTTCAAAGTGTTTCATTTTTAAAAAACAGTTACATGAGTTTCGTGAAACGGAGACAAGATTTAGAATCCTGGTTAAATTTTGAGTGAAATGTGTCACTTTGGTAAATTTCTAGGGTAAAAAAAAAATAGTGGTGGGCATGTCACTGATACAGACTTTTAAAAGAGGGGACGAATTTCATAGAAACAGTTGGGCATAACAGTTGAACGATATTTAATTTCGACAAGCGCTATACATATTCGGGATCAGCGTTGAATTCTGTGAAAGATAAACTAAGTTTGGTGGGAAATTGGAGGAAGACAAAAAATGACCCAAAACCCACAAAAAAGAAATGCATCGCAAATAAGCCCATATGAAGGGAACGCTTCAAAAGGAAATACCGCAATTAAAATTTTTTTTATTTTTTTTCGGTGTTTTCGATACTTGTCATAGAAATGCATTCCCAAGTATAATAACTCGAGTTCTAATAATCGCAGGGTAATTTTTTAAAGGTCTTTGCATTTGGGGGCGCCCTATTTCGAATGACACCCGGATTTTTTTTAAACTGTCTGAGGTTGGCTTTCAAGCCAAATAGGTCATTTTTAAAAAAGATGTTCCATTTTTAAAAAACAGTTACAGGAATTTCGTGAAACGGAGATCAGATTTTGATTCCCGGTCAAATTTCAGATGAAATGGTTCACTTTGGTAATTTGAAGGATAAAAAAAAAAGTGGTGGGGGCATGTCACTGATACGCTATTGAAAGAAGGGACAATTTTTAAAAAAAACAGTTGGGCATAACTTTTGAACTATGGAATTTCGACAAAACGCTATACAAAATGCATGATCAGCGTTTAATTCTGTGCAAGAAAAAAATAAATTTGGTGAGAATTGGCCGGTTTTTTAAAAACAGTCGGTAAGTTGGATTTCCCCAAAAAGGTCGGTTTTTTAAGAGTGTGTTTCATTTTAAAAAAAAACAGGGAAATTTTATGAATCGGAGACCAGATTTGGTTCCTGGTCCAATTTTTAATTTAAATGGGGCTTTTGGGAAGTTTCAGGGGAAAAAAAAAAAATAGGGTGGGGATGTCACTGAAAAAAACAATGAAAGAGGTCACAATTTCAAAGAAACCGTTAGGTTTAAATTTTGAACTATGGAAATTTCGAAAGCGCCATACATATTGTATCAGCGTTTTTGCTGTAAAAAAAAACTAAGTTTGGTAAAATGGGATTTTTAAAATCGGTCGGAAAAGTTAATTTTGAACCAAATGGTCTTTTTTTCAAAAAAGGTTTTTCTTTTTTAAAAAAGGTTACGGGAATTTTATGAAACGGAGACTAGATTTAGATTCCTGGTCAAATTTCAGTGAAATGGGTCATTTTGGTAAGTTTCTGGGAAAAAAAAATAGTGGTGGGCATGTCACTGAAACGACTATTAAAAAAGGGGGCACAATTTAAAAAGAAACCGTTGGCATAACTTTTAAACTATTTAAATTTTAACAAGCGCGATACATATTTGTGATCACGTTGAATTCTGTAAAGAAAAACTAAGTTTGGTGAGTTGGCGGTTTTTTTAAAATCGGTCGAAAAGTTGGCTTTCAAGCCAAATAGGTCTTTTTTCAAAGGTTGTTTGATTTTAAAAATTAGGGGGAATTTCGTAAAACGGAGAAAAGATTTGGATTCCTCGTCAAATTTGGGTGAAAGGGGTCACTTTGGAAAAAGTTTCTAGGGAAAAAAAGAAAAATAGTGGTGTGCATGTCACTAAAACGACTATTGAAAAGGGACAATTTCAACGGAAACCGTTGGGCATAATTTTTGAACAAATTGGAATTTCGACGCGCCATACATATGCGTGTCGCGTCGAGTTCTGTGAAAAGAAAAACAAAGTTTGGTGGGAATTGGCTGGTTTTAAAATCAGTCGGTTAGTTAACTTTCAAGCCAAATGGTGTTTTCAAGAAGGTGTTTCATTATAAAGAGTTACGGGAATTTCGTGAAACGGAGAACTAGAAGAAAAACAAAAAAAAACAAAAGTTTGGTAAAGGGTGGAGGAAGAAAAAAAAATGATCCAAACGCACGGAAAAAAAATGCGCCCAATTAACCCCATATGAAAGACAAAAGCTTAAAAAAGGATAATACTGAAATTTAAAATTTTTTTTATTTTTTTTTCTTCGGTTTTTTTTTCTGATACTTGTCATAAAATGCATTCCCTGGTCAATAACTCGAGTTCTAATAATCCCTGTAGTGTTTTAGTGTCTTTGGGTTTGGGGGGCGGCCCCCGTTCAAAAGACACCGGGTTTTTTAAAAAATCGGTCGGTAAGTTAACTTTCAAGAATTAGGTGGTGTTTTCAAAAATGTTTCATTTTTAAAAAAAAAGTTACATGAGTTTCGTGAAACGGAGATAAATTTAGAATCCTGTTTTTAAATTTTTTAGTGAAATGAGTCACTGGGTAAATTTCAGTTAAAAAAAAGTGGTGGGCATGTCACATACAGACTATTAAAAGAGGGGGCGAATTTCAAAAAAAACAGTTGGGCATAACGTTGAAAATATGGAATTTCGACAAGCCTATACATATTCGGGATCAGCGTTGAATTTTGTGAAAGATAAAAATAAGTTTGGTAGGAAATTTGGGGGGAAGACAAAAAAAAAGATCCCAAAACCACGAAAAAGGAAAAAACGTCAAAATAAGCCCATATGAAGAGGAACGCCAAAAAAGGGTAAACCACAATTAAAAAATTTTTTTTCTTTTTTTTGGTGTTTTTCTGATACTTGTCTAGAAATGCATTCAAAAATTAATTACTCAGTTCTTTAAACCGGGTAATGTTTTAATGTCTTTGGGTTTGGGGGGGGCCTCTGGTTCGAA
>BMAV01001498.1:0-50591 GCA_019973955.1 Trichonephila inaurata madagascariensis
CAATTCACATAAACAAAAAACAAATTATTTTTATATTTTCCCGAAATGAAAAAGTAGAACACATCCTTTCTCTTTGTCAATGATCTCTGGAACCTCCAGTTTTATATAGTCTGTAACGTCCTAAGCACCCAAAGGGTTTGATACTTGGTTGTATTTTGAGTTTATTTTCAAGCACACACAGGACAGTCCACAGACATAAACAATTTGTTCACTATTTACAATTTTAAGGAAAATCATTATATTCCGATTGACATTCGTAGAGAGATATTCCCTTACGCTCGCTCTGATATATATATGGAGCTAAAAAAATACAATCTTTCTTGTCGAAAGGAAATCACATACTTTATACGCTCATGGATGGAGCACACCAAATCTTGGCCTCTCTAGTCGAGAGGTAAACGCTCACTGCCTCTCACTTGGTACTCTTGCATGCGCACTCCCTCGGATCAGTCCGCGTTTCCACCTCGAGCATGAAAAGGTCTAGAGTTCGTTACAGGGCTATTTATCAATGTTTATACGTAGATGCAGTATGTCTTCCCATCATATTCCAGACACGTTTGATTGGAGAGGGATCTGGTGATCAGGCTGGCCAAGGAAGTGCATGATAAACTGTAAGACAGTTCCTAGCAACACGTGTGGTACGGGATTTGGCAGTATCTTGCTGAAAAACAAGACCATGGTACTGCAAAAGGAAGGGTATCAAAACAATTCTCAGAATGCCGTTGACGTACCGATGTGCTTTAAGTGGTTCTCTAATGACGGCCAAAAGGCTCCAGCTTCAAAAGAAATGGCACCCCAGACCATAACTCTTTGTTGGGGAACTGTGTGGTGTGAAATATTTAAAGCAGGATGGGCACGCTGCCGTGGCGGTCAACAAACATGTCTTCGAAGATCGTCAGGACACAGATGCAAGCGGGATTCGTCACCAGACACTATAGGTCCTCAGTCAGCATGAGCCTCACCTGATAGATTCAAGCACCACTGTAATCTAGCTTAACAGTGTACAGCATAAAAAGCAGACGGCGTAGTGGTCGATACGAGCGTAAATTTCGCTCTATGAGCCATCTGTGAATGTTCATGGGGAACACTCGTGTGCGGTTCGTATGTCTGATGGATGGTAACGATGAATCAAACATTGTGACAGCTGATCGGACAATCAATCTATCCTCCTGTTCTGGTGTGGGCCTAGGTTGATGGCTACCATCATGATGCTTAAATTTGCCACTGTCCACCCATTCTTGTTAGCATCTTCTAATGGTCGCATCGCTTCGACCCATATGACAAGATGCTCTGATTTGCCCAACTTTCCTCTTTCAGTCCAATGATACGACCTCTTTCAAATTCGGAAATTTGCTCGTAATAAGGTCTAATCCTGTGGCGAGGCGTTTTTTCAGTAGTTGAAAGGTATTCTAAATCTCAATGCTTCAGAAATTTTCACCATCAGATTGAGAATTGCTTCTTATAGACACTTGCTGATTGTGCAGTTGCGATGCGCTGTAGCTCCCGCTATTCATTAGTTGAGCACCAAATTTTAACCATTTGCATGTTCGGTTGAAATGCCTTTGCTTACGAAATTTCATTTTAATTGGGCAACTCCTGCTTGGTACGTCGCTTTTTTTTCTCTTTTTTTGTTATAGAGTGTATTTAAGTAAATTACCTAAATGAAAGAAAAAAAAATGAATGCATTTAGAGGTTTAAAGTTTGTAAACATAAAATCTAAAAGGTATTTTACAAATAAGTTTCTTGATTATTTACAAATAGAAAAATTACTCATTTAGGAGGTATGCAAAGTGTGAAAAATGTCACAATCATCGTTGGAACTCTAACTTCCCGGATGTTTTATCGGGCGAAATCGTGAAGTGAACACCTAACTAAAACATTCACGAAAAAATTGTACATACGTTTTCCATCCAGAATGTAAATTGAAAGCAAGGAGCATACGCTCTCCAAGGAACATTTTCTATATTAATTAACATATTGTAACTTTAATTAATCTGTATGTTTTTATTTAATCTTAATATGTAACTTTAAATGTTTTTAAATTGCCGTCTGGGTGGCGGATTGGTTTTCATTGGCCCTCTGCACCGAAGGTTACAGGTTCAACCCGACCCCGATTTTCATGATGCAGAAAATCGACAGCGGTCATGTGTTATGATTATACGGCATGTAAGAAATCTCTAGAGTTTCTGTTTGGCTTGGTATTCTTGTCAAAATAAAATTTTAGTACAGTTTCGCATCGTCAGTGCTCAAGTGCCTCCCTCTGAGGAGGATCAAACTGGGTGTCAAAATTACCTGCGGTGATTTGTATCCGCCTATAGGGTGCCGCAATAAAAAGAGATACCAGCTTCCGGGGAATGTACTAGGTCTGCAATGGTTAGACACCAATCTGAATTCCATTAGAAATATTAATTAAAACTGTAATAGTGATAACAGAGACTGATCATTAATTACGAACTTGCGTTTATTTTTTCGAAAATTCATGAGAAACGTGCGATCGAACTAATATCTAGCTGCGAAGAACAGCTAAGCTTTTACCTCAATTATTACCTTTGAATGAAGGATTTGTTTGCTAGATATAAGTTTAAAAAGTTTTTAAATCATGCATACTTCGAAAATATCAAACAACTATTAGATACATTTCTAAATTTCCGTTCCAAATTGAAGAAACTATCAATAAATACAACAAAAACATAAAAATATCCTGGGGCAATTTCTATAATGTATAGCTAGATAATTGAAATTACAATACATGCATATATAGGGAAATTGCTTTCATTATTAAAATATCACCTATTCTCCAATCTTAACAATACCGTTGTTATCATAGTATTTAAGTGTCTCCTGAATAGATCAAGTGATAACAGTCCAAAAGCTACCAGGTCTTAATGCATTTCAAGAGTGGTTAATATGATTCGGCTAAATTTTATATTCCCAAATGGGAAACATAAGGTTTCGAAAATCGTGATGGTTTAAAAGAATTTTTTGGGAATTTGTTCAGGAAAAAATACACTTGGGGATGAGATTCCCCCAAAAATGGGATGGATATTTTTAAAGAATTTCAATTGGTTTTTACCCCTTTTTGAATAACCCCTTTCATGAGGGTTTTGTGTGAAGTTAAAGAATTGCTATATTTTCCAATCTTTGTCTCAAATTTCCCGATTGCATGAGCAGATTTTTTAAAAAAGTCTTTTTTTTTGGTATTAAGATTAAATTTTTTTTATTTGTTTTGTTTTTCATACATTTTGGGTTTCAACATATATAGGGTCGAAAATTGGTTTTTCATAATCATGCACATTTTAGATATCCTGCAACGTTACAGTAACATTATTGTTGCAGAATATTAAAAAAAAAACCATGCATTTTAATAAAATTTTACAAAACTACGAATCAATTATTGAAGTTATTAAATATACCCACTGAAGTACAAAAGTTTAAAAAAAATTGCACACTATTTTGAATTTTCTAAACAGTTTAAGGTTATCCGATTACGTTCGGAACAGTGATTTTAAAAAAAGAGCATAAATGGATAATTTTCATGATATTTAGTGTTACTCTGATTAGAATACATGCATAAAAATTTTTTAAGGACATTTTGACAAAAACAATTATTTAAATACAAAATTTTAGCAAAAATTAACTTGGGAAAAATAAAATTTTTTTCAAAATGCCCCCCTTTTTAAAAAAAATTTATTATAATAATATTTTGCCTGTAAAAAGCTCAGACCCTCTCTCGGAGGTCAATGGGAAAGTTTCCAAAATTTCACATTATTTTTCCCGGGGAAATTTCCACTAAATTAAAATAATTATGGGGGTTTTTTTCTGAAAAATTCTTTTCCCTGCTTAGAAAATATGGATAAACCACCTAAATTTAAAATTTAAAAATTGTAGGATCCTCTGTAAAAGGTCTGAGTATATACAGGAAAATATTACTATAATGAAACATTTTTCACAAAAAGGGGAAAATTTTGAAAAAAAAATAATTCTAAGTTAATTTTTGCCAAAATGTTTTTTAAATACTTTTGTTTTTGTCAAAATGTCCTTAGAACAATTTTATAAATGTATTTCAATCTAAGTGACACTAAATATCATGGAAATTATCCATTTACGCGCTTTTGCAAAATCATGGTTCCGAAAGTATTCGGATACCTTAATAGAGAGATTTTAATAATAGTTGGTTTGAGACACACGTTTGTATTATACATACCAATTATCATTGTGTGACGAAGTAGTCAATAAATATTTTATGTATGAATAATTATCAACGAAGTCCATAGGACAAGCGTCCTATGCAGAGCGTCGAATGCAGCGTTTCTCAAACTGTGGAACGCCCCCCCCCCATGGGGCCTTGGTAACTCCACGGACGGGAGTGGCGAACATATTGAAAAGTCGAAATCAAAAGATTGTTTTAAAAATTTACCAATTTACTGAAAGTAAACAAATAATACATTCTGACATAATTAAAATAAAACTAACATCTATACTGATATAATACAGTTATAAATGTATCAGTACTGCACAATGTATTTAATAAATAATTTAACAAGTTTAAAAAATTTAAAAAAACCATTGATTCTTTGAGCTGATCATATACAAAATTATGTACAAATATTAACACTTATTTTGATAATTTGTACGATTTTCAAATAATGCCTTAACTGCTCATTAAAACTTACGTGATTTGCACCCCAATGGCTCTGTTTACCACATAGAAATGCGTTTGCGATGCATTGGAAAGGGGAAAAAAGATAACATAAAAAAAACCCCGATGTAATCCCCCCCACACCCCCAAGGGCTTTTATTGCATTTTAAACCTTTTTGGAATTATTTTATGAATAGCAGTGAATAGAAAAGATCGTATTTCGGAAGGACGTATGTATACGTCAGGGGAAATTTACGCACTAGCTGAGATAGACCTTTATATACGCCGGCGGCATTTAAGAAGTAAAAATCGTATTGTATCTTTAGCTTCAGAGTATTATCGAATTTAACACATTGTTATTGTGTTGAGGCTGACGCGATAAAAATTATGATTGAATTTTGGGTCACAAGTGTAGAAAGTTTGAGAAGAACTGTTTTAATATCATAAGTAGAACATATTTAAACGTTTATTAATTCCCATTACCAGAGTACTGATACCCGAAACACTCTTCACTTATGTGAAGTGGTTGAAATGAAAATTATCGCAAGTGAAAACTAATAAATTCTGGAGTCAAAGAAAAATTTGGATCTGGGGAGTAGTCCTTTCTACAAGCTTGGATGACTGATCGCCATTTTGTCCACTACTTCTATTTAATTAGCAGCCGCTATTATTAAGCCTTTCAATAGTATGTTTGGTTTTCTCATCTACTTTGATGAATTGTTAATTTTAGGGGTTAGAGTCAACTGTTTGTAAAGACTTCGCTGAGTTACAGAATAGCAATTAATCTTATTATCCTATTATGTTGTAAATAAATACGTGTATAATGCTTCATCGAAACATTGTAAAATTTTCATCTTTATTACCAGGATTAATAGATTGTCTATTTATTTGTTCTTTCCTTGAATTGTTTTAACGCTAAGTTAAGAGTATGGCTTGTTAAAGAGGTTGTTAGGATGATTAGATGGTAATGAGGTATGGAAGATATTAACACCCGCGCATAACTCCTTATAGTTGAAAAATTACATTCCTACTGATGGGGAAGGCAATATATATATATATATATATATATATATTATTTCTTAAAAATGAAAGGCATTTTTCAACAGTATAGGGATATGGGGGAAAAAGTGAAAAAAAAAAAAAAACTTTCTTTAAAATTTAATTTAAAAGTAGAATTTTGAGTTTTATTTTGCTCCATGTAAAATTTTTAAATACATGCCACGGGTAAGTTATTTCTTGATTTGACTTTCAAATTAGATTCAAGTTTGATTAAAAATTGTAAAAACATAACATTTAGCGTAGCATGTAACTCCTACTAACATATGTCGGTTTTTTGTATTTATTGGAGAAGAACTTTTAGAAATGACATGGATTCAGCACAGTAATACTTAAGTCATATAGAGTAGATCTAGACCTTTAATTTAATACCCAATTTAGCTGCTACTTCCTGCTACTCCCAAAGTTATGTTTCTTTTTTCAGCATTGGCTGATGGTATTACTCGTCGTGCCTTATTCAATATATGGAAGAAAGAGCATGATAATGGCGCAAAACTAATGTTGTTTTGAGTTTAGTTAGGACTGTAACGGATTTTGATAAATATGATTACCAGCAGAAATTTAAAAAATTTAGAAAAAATTGTTAAAATATTTCTCCGTTTGGGGGAAAAATGGATGGGGGTGCCATAGAAATAAAAAAAGTTCTCCAAGAGACACACACAAAAATGATCGTGGTTGTCGGGAGTGAAAGATTTATATTATATTATATTTTTCTTTAAAAAAAAATATATAGCAAATATTTTATGGGGTTTTTTTATGTTTATTTAAGGTTATAATAATTTTTTTTTCAAATTATAAATTTTAAAAAGGGTTTTTTTCTCGGTTAGTGTTTTTCACATTCAAAACACCCTTCTTCCACAATTATTTACCAAAAAATTTCCCGGTTTTCCCTGTGTTTTATAGAAGAATGTAACAAAATTAGGGATCCGTTTTGCTGTAAATGGAATACCTTTTTTTTAAAAAAATTAAATGGGAAATTTTTGGTTTTTAGTTAAATTTTTTGGGATATATCAATATTTAATTTTTTTCCCAAAACAAAAGGGTTTTAAAAAAATCGACCCCAAAAGATGTTAAAAAACATCCTCAAAATATTAAAAAAAATTTTTATATAAAAAAAATTAACACAAAAGGAGTAAAATTTTAAAAATTTCCAAGTTTTTAAAATAAATTAAATTTGTAAAACTGTGTGAATCATAAGTGCAAATTTTTATCTCGTATCCTTTTCTTAAATAAACATTACATGAAATTTTAAAAACTTTTTTAAAAAAACAAAAAAAAAAAAATCTCAAAAGGGTGCAGGTCCAAATACAATATTACATTTTTTTACTGTATATGTACAATATGGATTTATTTGTGTTTGATCTTTAACAATTATTAAAATTTTAATTTTTTTTAAATTTTTACACTATTTATTATATATATTTTACGCGTAAATTACCCGTTAATATTCTTTTTATCCTTGTTCAAAAACGTTCCACTTAGCAACATTTTTTCTTGATCGAATTCTAACTTGATATAAATTACTTAAGACCCTATTTTGATTTGTCTTTTGAAAAATCTACTTTAAAATTTCTACTTTAAATCATAGGTAATTTCTTCAGAAGACCCGATCCGGCTTTGTGAATTTTGTGTTTGTAATTTAGCAATATTCAATTCTATCCATGAATTAATTTAAGCAAAGGCATAGTAAGAGAGATATTTGATTGGGAAGAGAGGAATCTAGGTTAAAACCTTTAAAAAAGGGATTTAATCAGAATATTTATACAACCTAATCTCTGGCTTATACTAGCTCTTTTGTGATTTTATGCCAGTTTTGTACAAATATATCTGGTGCTGCTGCAAGGAAAGTCTTCTTAATTATATTTTGTTTTCTTGTATTTAAATTTTTTAATGTAACTTTTTCTTAATACCTGTATATTTAATTTTGTTATTTTAAATTTTTAATTGTTTTAATTTTCTCTTTTTAGACTCAAAGTATATTTAAGTAATGTGATTAATAAAACTATTTGCTCATTGCTATTCCAATTCGCTTACAAAAATAGATATTTATTCTTAAAATCACTGCAATTGCTAATGATAATTATACTATTTACTTAGTTCTATATAAGAAATTTCCTTTTTCTACATTCTATGTTTAATTTAGGTTAGGATTTCTCTTTCTATCAAAGCCTATTTTTCATTTCCTACTTTTAGCTTAAACTTTCTATATATTTATCTTGGTGGAATTTTCAATCGTTAATAAAATACATTTTAAAACGCTCAATTGAGCTGAAATCGTATGTACACGATTATTTTGTATGGCAATACACTAACTTAATTATAATTAATATAAATTAATTGATTAAAACTAATTATTCAGAGAATTACAAATGCACAGCCACGTTGGCATTATTTTTAGCGACCCTTTTGGCGACGTGTCAAAACTTGAAAAGGTTTTTTTCTCACGTTTCAAGGCATTCAGTTGAACTGAAATTTTATATACACGATTGCTTTGGATGACAATATGATACTTAACTGATAATTAATAAAAATACATTACCACTTAATGTTGTGATTCTGTCATATGTATATACATATTTATATTAATTGTAACTATTTAATAAAAAGTAGCTAAAATAAAATTTTTCTTGGTTAATCTAAGTAGAAATTGACTTAATTTTTTTGTTTTTGTTTTATTTGTTTAAAAATATGACGTTTCAATTTCATGCTTCAACTAGGATTAAATAGAATCCCGCATTGATTTCAGTAGAAAGAGGTGGCGGAGGGGGGAGCCCCACTTAGATCGAAGTTATGAACTTTACTTTTACGGCGTTTTTGTGTGTGCGTGGGGGTAAACTACTTCGTGTCAGAGTGGCTGGGGAAGTCCCTCCTTTTCTTTTTAGGGGTGTGTATGTCCGAATGAAGGCGAAAAAAGCCGAATGAGCGTTACATTCCCGAGCGTGACGTTCATTCAAGTTCACTCTGCTGCAAATTGCGCCAATAGAAGTTATCACTTCTAATACTGGAGATTTTTAAGTTTTTTTTCCTATCATTTACTTTATTTAACCTATAAAAACATTTTTAAATTTGTAATTGAAGATATTGTTACTGTTATTTGTGTTAGAAAAAATGGGATATTTCCAAAACAATACGATAAAATTCAATGGAATTTATACAATAAAATATTTATAGTGCAACAACCCGCATGTTTTAAGATAGTTGCATTTAATCATATTTTAAAACCGTTTTTAGCTTAGAACATACAGTAATTTTTACGAAAAATCATTAACGTCGAATATGAATGCTTATAAAATACTTATTTTTTCAATTCCTACTCTTAGCTCGCACTCTCTATATATTTATTTATTTATTCATTTATCATAGTGGAATTTTCAATCGTTAATAAAATACATTTTAAAGCGCTCAATTGAGCTGAAATTTTATATACATGGTTATTTTGGATGACAGTACAATAATTTATTTTTAACTAATAAAAATCAATTGATTAAAACTAATTATTTAAAGAATTACAAATACAGCCACGTTAGCATCTTTTTTGGCGAATCAGCGAACATTTTGGCAACTTGTGTCAAAACTTGAAAACGTTTTTTTCTCACGTTTTAAAGCATTCATTTGAATTCAAATTTTATATACACGATTGTTTTGGATGATAATATGATACTTTAATGATAATTAATAAAAATTAATGACCACTTAATGTTGTGATTCTGTCATAGGTACATACCTATTTATATTATTTGTAACTATTTAATAAAATCTAGCTAAAATAAAAATTTTCTTTTTTGATCTAAGTAGGAGTTGACTTAATTTTTGTTCCTATATTACTTGTTTAAATGATTTTTTACCCTTCGGGGTTTGTGGCACTTCAGATGGATCAAGAAATATAAGCATGAAATTAAAATGACATTATGTCCAATGTATCTTTATTTATTTATTTTTTTTTTTAACTTTCAAAAGTTTGCAAATATTTACAAAAATAATATGTTTCTTACAGAAGCAAAGGGTAAAATATGTTATTTTTTAAATAATTATGACTCTTTAAACTTATTAGGTTCTTTAAAACAAGAAAATTCTTCTGGAAATGCATTTTAAAAAATTGGTCTTTGAACCTATTCGGATGCCTTAACTGTAAATACAGTAAAAAATATCTAGAAAAAGTTAAATATGACTATAAAACCTATGATATACTTTCTTTTGCGATCATTATTTTATACTTTATTTCCTATTAAGAATAAAACTCGTTTCATATTATTTAATTAATTCTTTATATATATTTTTTTTATTTTGCATGCTTATCAATATCACACTCACAATGTAATATATATGTGAGTTTTATCTTAATTGTCTCAAACATTACATATAACTTAAGAATTAGATTCTTTTTCAACTCGCACTATTAGTTCACAATATATATATATATATATATATATATATATAAATTAAATATATATATAGCAATAAATAAATTAAATATATATATATATATATCTTGTTTATAGATTTTCAATCACTTATAAAATACATTTTAAGGCACTCAATTGAGTTGAAATTTTATATACACTATTAATTTGAATGATAATACGGCAATTTAATTATGATTAATAAAAATTAATTGATTAAAATTAATTATTCTAAGAATTCCAGAAACTGCCACGTTGGCATCACTTTTGTTGACTTGGGTCCACACTTTATAATATTTTTTTTTCTTACGTTTTAAAGCATTCACAGTTGAACTGAAATTTTATATACACGATTGTTTTGGGTGACAATATGATAATTTAATTATAATTAATTAAAATTAATTACATTAAACTAATTATTTAAAGAATTACGTATACAGTTGTAATGAGTTTAATCGAGAACCTCCAACAAATCCTCTTGTGAAATATACATCTTTTAAATATTGTTCTATATTGAAAACTTTCTCCCGAAAATGATGCGATTTAAGTAAATAAAGGTTTATATTTTTAAGTATTAACTCTTAGGTTCGAGAAGAGAGAGATGTAAGGAGATAGATGATAGAAGTAAGTGATTAACGCGTACAATAGTAAAAGGCTAGTCGAGATTGACTCGTTGATTAATTGCTTATTATTTAAAATTGATAACTTACGATTTGGTCAATTAGACATATAAATTGGAGTGGTTTCGATTAGAAGTTGAATAGCTTAGAACGGAATTTCGAGTATTTGGAACTTGCATTGCCAAGACGTTGATTCAAAAAGTTAAAATATTTTTTTTTTCTTTCTCACGTTTTAATGTATTAAGTTGAACTGAAATTTTATATACAAGATTGTTTTGGATGACAATACGATACTTAAACCATAATTAACAAAAATTAATTGTCATTTAATCTTGTTATTCTGTAACATGTACATGCATATTTATATTAATTTTAATTATTTGAAAAAAAGTAACTAAAAACCTTTCAATGTTGACCCAAGATGGAATTGCCATTAATTTTTAAAGTGATAACTTCTTGAGGCAAGTTTTGCGGGAGAGTGAACTTGAATGATGCGTTTTAAGAAGCCAAGCTTTGTTTCGCTCGGGTTTGTGACGTTCATAACAATGGATCGGAATTTTTCGCAACAATGTGTTAAGTCCTTCAACAAAAAAGACTTTAACAAATGACCAAATTTGGCGTCGAAAGTTGGTTTTCAGCAAAACTGTAATTTCATGACTTTGCTCTATTAATTGTATGAATTAACTTTGTCTAAAAGTATTCGGTTATTAGTAACTTCTTTAGGGGCGTTTTGCTACAGAGTAAACTTGAATAAACATCCATTTAGGGTTTGTAACTCTCATTCGGCTTTTTCTTCGTTGTTGTAAGAATGTTATTGTTACAACAATGGCAAAATTTGGTGTCGAAAATCGGTTTTTAGCCAAACTGGAATTTTATTACGTTGCTCTATTGATTGTATTAATTATGTTTAAAAAAAATAAATGTTTTTAACATGTGATTAACTTTAAATACATCATTTAAGTCCCAATCTCTACAGTGTTTTACATTTTTACAAATTTCAATGGATTTTCTAGGATTTAAATTCAAAAAAAAAAAAAAAAAAAGAAGAAAGAAAGTTAAAAGTGACACAAGTAGATTAATACATTTGTATACATAAGCAGTTAGACTGAGATGGAATATTGCAAAACTTTCTTAAAAAATTTATAGAATTTCGTAATTCTGAAAATTTTCTATTTTTTTGCTTTTTTGCCCATAAAATATTTTTAAAAAAGGGATTTTTCCATTTCAAGGAGCCATACAAATGAAACGAAAAAAATTGCTAAAATCACCAAATGCGAGTAAGAATTAATTGTAATAAACCTAAGACAGAATTGACCAGTTTGCAGGGGTTTATGAATTATGAGCAAGAAGAAGACAACTTTCACGATACATTACAAACTTTATGAACTGCATTTTTCAAAAGCGATTTATAATGAAAAACTTTAAGAGTACTAGTAAATGCTGAAATGTTTTCATTAGATAGTATTATTTACATTTTGAATCTTTCTTTATACAGTAAATGCAAACAAATATCTAAATTTTCTCTCCATATATAATAATAAATAAATAATTTTACATAACAATACTAATATCCCTCTCTTTTTTATTCACCTAACTAATCCCTGAAATAACATTACAAAATTTGAAATTATCGATTCTATCGTGTGGTATATGTATTTATCTTGTTCAAGTTTCCAATCCTTAATAAAATATATTTTAAAGAGCTCAATTGAGCTGAAATTTTATGTATATACGATTATTTGGGATCGAAATACAGTAATTTAGGGATAACTAATAAATGCAATTACTTAAAAACAATTATTCACAAATACAGCCACTTAGCCACCTTTTTGGCGACTTGTGTGAAAACTTGAAATTATTTTTTTTCTCACATTTTAAAGCACTCAATTGAGCTGAAATTTTATGTACACGATTATTTTGGATGACAATAAAGTAATTTAATTATAATGAATACAAATTAATTAATTCAAAATAATTATTCACATACAGCCACGTTGGCATCATTTGGGCGACTTAGTGACCATTTTGGCAACTTGCGTTAAAACATTAAAATGTTTTTTCTCACGTTTTAAAGCACTCATTTGAGCTGAAATTTTCTATACACTATTGTTTTAGGTAACAATACGATAATTTAATTAAAATTAATTAAAATTGATTGACTGAAACTAATTATTTAAAGAATTACAGATACAGCCACGTCGGTTTCATTTTTAGCGACTTGGGTCAAAACTTTAAAATATTTTTCTCACGTTTTAAAGCACTCATTTGAACTGAAATTTTACATACACGATTCTTTGGGATGACAATGCAATATTTTAATGATAATTAATAAAAATTGATTGCCACTTAATGTTGTGAATTGGTCATATGTACATACATATTTACATATGATTTGTAACTATTAATAAAAAGTAACTAAAATAAAATATATCTTTGTTGATCTAAGTAGAATTGGCTTAATTTTTTTTTATATATATTTATTATTTGTTTTAATATTACTTGTGTTATATTCCATTGACTAAGTATTTTCATGTATAAAATAAAAATAGATTCTCTAGAGAGCAGTAGATCAAAAGGAAGACATTTTTGTAGTATTTCTTTCCCTCTTTATCGCCAGACTAAACACATCAACAGCGACATTCAAGACTTTCTTCATTCAACGGCTGAGTGAAATGAGGATGTGAGTGTCCTTTCTCTTTTCTTCCAGAATACATTTGGGCTCAATGCTTAAAAGGTTACTAAAATGAGAACCCTTTATCCGATCCTTCTTTGTTGAAATGTTTATTTTGTTTATGGTGACATTCTTTGATAAAATACACCCTATGTGGATATCACTAAGCAAACTTAATGTTTTTACGTTCCGTGATCATGTATTCAATAGATAAAGAGTCTATAAACTACAGTTCCAGTGAATATCTATTATCTAAGCCTCTACTTCTTAGACACTATTTTTCTATAACTCATAAATAGAATTTGAGGTTTATTTAGTGTTTTGACCCTCAAATTCGCACTAAAATACTCAATATAAACTCTTGCATTTCATACCTTAAACCTTTCTCTACCGCATTATGAATTACTGTAGTTTTTTTCATACAATATTTTTTTTGAATCATTACATTAAAAATTAAGGGATATACATAAAAAAAATCCTCAACTTTAAGAAATTTAATCCATTAGAGCTAATTAATTAATTAAAAATATTCAAGTGTAAAATAAATTATATATACTGTTCACTTAAAATAAATAGTCAAATCGTTTTCGAAGGTCTTTATTAACATAAAAAAAAGAGAAAAAAGAACACATTTACATATTGACATTAACTAATTTTTCGGAACAAAAAGGATAATCTTCGCAATCCGCTGATAACGCAGTCAGCTTAAAACGCAATTTCTGCTTTAAAACTATTCGCCTTCCCCGATAAAATACTCATCATAGAACTCGTGCTGCAATATATCTTGGAAGAGGGGATTTAAAAGAATATTCCTGTTAAGTATCATCAGAGTATTCGTAAAAATGGCTATTCTATGCAATTTTAAAGTGAGGTATAGATAAATGGTTATTTTTTTTGTAAGTAAAAATTGGACAAAACTATACATCCAAATTAAAATTCTAATAAACACTTGAAAAACAAAACAGCAAAATAATTCCTTGCTGGGTTATCCAAAATATAAACAAAGAAAAAGAAAATATATTAATTTAAAGATTATTGCACGGATAGCATAAACTCTAAGGATAAATTGTCTCATTGTTGCAAAAACAGTTATATTTCAGTTGTAAAATACGAAGAAATCTGCAATATGTGTAATCAAGCATGGCTGATAAAAACTAATTGGCATTAAGCTATTATTAACCCGCGATCACTCGCGCGGGGTGTTCTGTACACCCCAGCAACAAGAAAATCCTCCCAGGATTCTAAAAAATATGCGCAGAACCACAATTTTTCTGTAGCTGCACATTTTAGGTCATTGAACCTTCAGGCCTGATGTAATCCTTCTTTCTCGAATGATTGGAATGTAATGACCTTCAAAAGTTTATCTGGGGGCTGAGAACTCCCTCGAAAAGTTGAGCATATGTATACAGTCTGCTCTGAATGTTTGGAAAATGATTAAAATATTATATTTCGACTTTCTATACAATCATTATCTCATTAATTATAAAGTATATTTATTACCGGTATATACGTTTTATACTGGTTTATGAAAAATTATAAAATTATGTATTTTAAAATGAAAATTTTGTATGTTTAGTTTAAATTAATGTTAGTCTCATTTGTATGTAATAAATTTAATAATTTTGTTTGTATAATACAAAAAACATCTTGTACTTTATAAATATGTATCATAATGACTTAATTTTATTTTCATAATTAAATACACGTGTTAAGAGTTTGGGGTGTTCTCTACACCCCGCGAGTAACGACGGTAGCAAAAACAGGCGCGAGTGACCGCGGGTTAATTTGGATATGTTGACAAACATGGCTGAAGCGAATTGGGAATGTAAGGTTCTCTGATTCTTTGGAAAAAAAATTATGAATGATCATTTTTTCTGACTGATAGTTTGGAATAGACGTGGATTGATTATATATTAGAAATAAATTTATATCTACAAATTGACTGAACATTTTGCGTAATATAAAGGGTTTCAGAATAATTTCCTAATGAGACTCCATGCATCCGGGCTGAAGTTGTTTCGATTTGGTTGAAAATTCTGGAAATCGCAAATACTAACATATCTTTATATGGTAATATCTATTATAAGTTAGATATAAATGCAGAACATCTTCTAAAATATGCATATAAATTAACAAAGTTCCGAAATTGATTTGTCTCACCAAACTGAATCTCAGAGAAGGCACAATTGGATGTATCCTATATTATAAAATGAATTTTTAAAAAGTTTTAGACCTGATATTCTGATATAAGTACCTAAAATATCTGATTCATGCAAAAATATAGATTTGCTTAAAATGCCTGACTTTGGATTGTATTCCAACAATCTATAAATTGGGATCATTATTTTGGAAGAAAAGGAATGTCTTCAGCCGTATATTTAAAATTACTTTACGTATAAATAGCCACAATAATCCTTTCCCAATCTAGTTCTCCACACTCTCCTAAACCTGTTCTATTTCTGGCAAAAATGAAAGGAAATAAATAAAAATAGAGATGTTATAAAAATAGAGACAAAAATGGACAACGTATCAAAGGTCTGTCTAGAAATATATAGAAGTTACTGTAAAAACATTACCAATAAAAAAATTCCTGTTATCAGGAAAGCTTATAAGTAACCAATCACAAAAAAAAGTTTCTGGTCGACTGCCCAATATCAAGAAAAACCTTCTCTGATTGGTTCCCTCCGTCAATACACGTCATGCTTCCATTCCTTTGTCTTTTATGCGGTATTTTTACATTTCCCTTTTTTCGTCTGTATGGATCTATGGTTATCGAGTTAATTTCTTTTGGCATAGGTTACAATAAAAATTATGAGAAACAAAATATTAGGTTTCTCGAAAATCAGCTGCCTTTCTTGTGTCAATATCAATGTTTGGTCCCCAAGAAATGTAATTCATCCTTATAAAAATTCTTTATAAGAAAAACTACTTAATGAAATATAATGAGAAAATTTTTTAAAAAATATGGTTTGATTTTGCAGTAGTTAAATCTGGCTATATATCCCTTAATTCTGTTAGCATTGTAATTTTTAAACAAAATGTGAATTCACTGAAAAAATATTCTATTAAAATATTATTTTTAAAATTAAGTCCAAATTGTGTTCTAATATTTAAATATCTTTGCTCGATAACGATTTCATTTTAGAAAGCAGCTAATATAGCTTTCAAGAACACTTACTAAAACTCCATTTAGTAAACACCAATCATATAATAATCAAATTTGGGATATTAATGTTACGAAATAATTAGATAAAAGCTCTACCAATGAGTCGAGAATAAAGATGAAAATCATTTAAAAATCAATTAGAAATATACTATACATATTTTGTATGAAATAATAAATTCTAATATGAATTACATCTAGAAAGAAAAAAAATGAATTCTACTAACTTCGAGTTAAAAAAACGTATTTAAATAATACTTCATTAAATCCTTTATTAAAGATTTTACCTAAACAAGGCGAAAACTTTCTTCAAATAATCTTCAACTTCAAGTAAAATAATTCTTTATTTATAATAAAGAATTATTTTAATATTTCTGCTTACATACACACACACAAAAATCATTTCGAATCATTGTTTTATTAAATAAGAATTAGATAAGCTTTAAATTATAATTTTTTAGCTGTTTTAAAGCTGGCATTGCGTTCTTACATTGTTTTCCCAATAACGTAAAATAGCCCAAAGGCATTGTTTGAATTACTGTTGTTACATTATTGTTACCCATTATTGCAATTTGAAATGAAACAGCTTCACTATTGTTATTTTAAATATTAGAAATATACAATTGTTGCTTCCGACATCACTTTTTTAAAAATTTGATTTTCAGAATCAAACTTTCAGTAATTCGTTATGAAACTTTGATTCAAAGTTGTAAACAAAGGTATAAGTATACTATATTCCATTTGCTTTCAATTTAAAATGAGAGAGAGAGCCTCTGGTATTTTTAACATAACTAACGTACATTAATTTTGAGAAATACAATTGCTGCTAATTACAAGATAACTAGTGTCCGAAAATATATGACCGTACAATCAAACATTAATCAAAACTAAACAAACAAATGCTTTCTCTTGAGTTTTCATTTTGCTCCATAAACAAATGATTACAGTTTCTTTTAAATGAAATTAAAAATAAGGGGCACAACGTCCCAAATCTTCAACATTCAAATGGCTTATCAGTAAGAACTTCTTGAATTTAAATCTACAACACATGCGCAACGTAAATAGTGTGCTACCATAATGCAGTTCGGAAGTGAGAAAAAATTCTCTGAGAAAGATGGAAGGCAAGAGGAAGTATAATTAGAGCTGTCCTCCCCCCAAAAAAAATCTTTAGATATAACATTTTTGGACTCTGCTTTTAGGAATTTTTGGAAAAGATTGTTTACCAAACTTAAATTAGAGACACCGATGAAGTGTAAAGTTTAAATATAATGGCCATTCATATTTTTGATCTTGTTTTGCTTCATAGAATGTGTCTAAAAGTTTCGTATAGACTATATGTATTGCGCGTAATGAACAGTGTACCCCAGTAGTCTTCAAACTTTTTCAACTCACGAAACCCCTAGAACAAGAAGGTATTTCCGTGGAATCCCTAGAGCTAGAAATTATTTTCGTGCAACCCCCGTTCTACACACACACACTTAGAAGAATATATCTTAAAACAATACTTAAACTAGATCAACGTCTTATAGGGACTTTTTGTATAGGCAAATAAAAAAATATTTTTTATCTGTTATTAAAAAATTTAATATAATTTTAATATAACTTACTCATTAATAATATCAAACTGGGATCCAAATGTCACCCACCCATGCATTATATTTAATAACTGGATATGTCATTGATTTTTTCATAGAAACCGTCGAATTCTAGGCCTATTGAAATTAACTGCAATTGCATTACATACTTGTAGCTTAACTTATTGTTAGACATTGTACTAACAGTTATACAATTACCTCGTGGAACCCTGGATAGTTAACAATAAAATATTTACAATCTAGTAGGTAATATATCATAATAAAATACACATTTTAATATTCTTTTTTTAAATTATAGTAAAAGATTAAAAAGTATTGTAAAATAAAGTTATTATGGGGAAGTTAAAGTTTCAGTTTCTTAATGACAGGAGAATGAGCTTTATAAATTTTAGTGATATACAAACTTCGTAGAAGACGTGAACTTTTTGCATATACATTTGTAATTTTATTTTCAATTTTTATTGTGACACGTGAAACCCTTGGGTGTGCCTCGTGGAACCACAAGGTTTAATTGAAAAAAGCTTGAAAACCAATGGTTTACACAATTAAATTGTGTAATATAACACTGTAAGAACAGCTTAATATTCTATTTATGGGACAAAGCAACCATACGAAGATATATTTATTTGAGGTTTTGCAATTAATCATTTCGTGGGCAGTGGCTAATGTCTAGCCACAAAACAAAAATTTTTTCTCGAAGTGGGTGGTGGATATTTAGTCTATCCACATGCGTTAATTGAAGCTAAAACGCATAAAAATCAATACAGATGGCAGCGTGAGACCATTATTTGCATTTCATGTCCTCTGATGGGTAGTTAAAAATAGTTTTTCTAGGTATAAATCTACAGATTATATTTTGATTAGTATAAATAAAATTTCTGATCTGTGAAAACCCTTTTGACAAGTCTTAAGTATAATTTCCCCTCATATGATTGAATTAAGAAAATGTGCAATGAAAAAAAAAAGTTTTATTTAGGTTTTTGGAAAGCTTTTATATGAGGATAGAGGCTCTAACCAATGCCCACATAGAACAGAAAAATGACCTTAATGTTTTCGCTCTTCCTCCAGTTGAGAGAGTCAAACATAAGGCAATGTATGCAGAAGAGGCTATCTTTGAAATACCAGAAAGGTCGTTCATCGCTCTCAATGGCTGTGTCGGTCATGCAACGTATCCCTGTGTCTTCAGGCAAATGGTTCTACTTGCTTTGAAAAGTTTCACAATAAATAACTCATCAAATTTGTGAAATAACTCATTTAAATCCTCAAAAATACTACTTTATTTCTAATTTTTTATATTAAAATTAAATAAATTATAAAATGTGGATATATATCAATTTCAATGTACATTTTAGTAAGTATTCTATACTGTACAATTATTCAATTATTATTTTATTACACTTGTACTTGGTATTTAATTGTTATTTAAAGAGTTATTAGCATAAATATTAATTTTTCTAAATAGTTTATTGTAATATGGTTTATTATTTCTGTCCTGAAAAGTAAGTTAAATATCTAAGTGCCAGAGGCTATAACGTCTAGCCACCACCCAGGAAAAACCCACCTTGGTGAGATTTTTTTTGTGACTAAATAATGTTTATAGAGGATGAGAACATTACATTTATCAAGAACTTTATCACAGAAAAGTGTATATTAACTTTGTGCCTGCGAAAGGGTTATTACTTGAAAGTGTAGTTACATTTTTGTAACGCCTAATGTAATAATTTTGAAAGATACTGGAATAATCTCATTAAAAAAATCTTCAAACAATGCCATACTTAATAATCTTATACGCAAACTCATGCTATCCATAAATATTATGTTGATAATCGATAATGGTAATTTGCAACAGTTTGAAGTCTAGTTTACAAACATTCCAGTGGAATGCATCTCATTTCAGAGACAAACAATACTCTGAATATGAGACAAACATTGGAAGAAATCCAATTCCAGAAATTTCCATCCAGTGAATGAAATAGTGAATATTCCAGAATTCTATGCAAACACAGTTAGTTTTCAGGTTCCATATGAAATATCATTTCTACCAAGCTCATCAGAGGAAACCCATTGTTGAGAATTTCTCTATATCAATAAGAATTCGTAATATAACCAGACGGCTCTTAATATCTTACCCTTAAAATGCTTGAATGAATAGTTCAATAGTCACCAGAATGTTGTTTTGCCATCAATTCGTGTAACTCGAAAAGAATATCACAACAATGGTACTAGTCCGAGACATGTATTTCCATTTCCATTGGGGTTTTTCTTCAAAGTTGTTTAAAATGACGTTTGGTGTGGATTGATTTAATATATTATACTAAGACAGTTGATTGTTATGTAATTAATGTTTATTACCAGTCCGTTTCACTAGATATTTCCTGATAATGTATAACTATGTAACATTTACAAATTACAGTTATCTAAGTCCTAGCATTAAGTTTTCGATTAATCTTTCAAATCGTTCTTATAGCTTTATGATTTAAAAAAAGGACTAGAATTTCTGCAACGGAACTGTAATTAACTTTTACGCTTACGTAATCCCTCTTGCGATTGATTTATTCACTCCAGTTTTAGCGAATCTCTACACAGCAAAAGATACACGTTGGCCAAATTTAAAATATGTATGTCTAATAGATCCAAAAACTATAGCTTTTAACTACAACACCCTATAAACCCCTCTTGAGAGTCGATTTTCACAAAACCTCTTCTTAGAGGATCTCTACTCGAGAATAAACTATGAGAACAAAATTTCAAGTCTGTAATAACACATCTCAAGTATCTAACAGTTCTTGAGCGGGATGTCCATGACATCCTGCAACCACATGTGCTGCCACTCATTCCGCGGCTCTCCGCAGCCATTTCTCAACAAGACAATGCTCGGCCTCATACGGCAAGGGTGTCACACGAATATATCCGCAATGTTAATACCCTTCCTTGACCTGTCCGATCCCCAGATTTGTCTCCAATCGAGCATATCTGGGTTCATTTGGGACGGAAAGTTGAGTATCCCACGAGTTTGAACGAACTAGAGGCAAGTTAACAGCAAATATGGAAAGAAATGTCTCAAGACATCATACAGAACTTGTATGCCTCAATGCCCGATCGTATCGCATCGTTCATTCGTGCTAGAGGAGTCTCAACTGTGTATTAAATCCTCCGTTCTTTTGCCTTTTTCTCTGAAATAAATGATCCGTTTTCTTTGATTTTCTAATCTTTTACTTATATCAAAGTAGTTATTACGTATGTAAATTTTCGTTTCATTTGGATGATTCCTTCTTGGTGCGCTATTTTTTTCTCAGGCGTATATATATATATATATATATATATATATATATATATATATATATATATATATATTCGTGCAAAAGTTTATGAATAGTGAAAGTTGTGAGGGGGAAAATATTATGCAATGATTTTATTCACTATATAGAAATTCATGAAATAATAGAAACATAAGCGCATTGGAGTATTTCTTAGAAAGTTTGTATAGAACTTAAATGCATAATGTTATTGGTTATTTTTAAAAATACAGACGATTAAACAATTTGCATGGCAATTTTTACGTATCATTTTATCTAATAAACTTTTTGACTTAATAAAAAACCCAAAGAATTCATAAACTTTACAATTACTTATCATAGTACTTTACTTAAAGTTTTATTCTGTTTTTAAATTCTTAAGTGCTTCAAGCTATTTCTTCATAAATATTTCAAAAAAATTAATAATTTTTTTAGCTTTATTTTAGTAAACAATTTATTAAGAACCTGTTGTATGTTGTTCCATTTTTTTAATAATTTTTTTGCAGAAATAGTTTTAGTACGTATTCTAATAGTATATAGCAGTCGAAATCACCATGTTATTCTCCATACCTATCTGTCTTCATTACCGACTTTGACAAGTTGGTAATTATGCATTTCGGAATTACTTGTTTAGGTAGGTTTTAGAGCAACAATCTTCCCCAATGATGTAAATAAATTTCTATAAGCGCTCATCTTTGCACAGTATAATGTTTAACTTGTTACCACAATTAATAGAACGGTTGGTTGTTTGCTCTTCGCTTGAATTGTTTAAACGCTAATTTAAACATAGCGGCTTGTTCAAGAGGTGGTTAAGTATTCAACGCCATGATTAGATTCTGGCAATTTACAGAGGACATGATTACACCTAATAATTTCCGTTAAGGTTATGTAAATAGCTTTTCATTCTGCTAAGGTAGGTAGGATTAATTTAGGAATTGTTTATGTATGTGGGTATTGAAATGAGGTGATATAATTTCCGAATATTGAACAAAATAAACATTTTCCCAAGATAACTTCAAATATTTCTCAAAGAGAATTTGTATAAAATTGATAAGTCTGCTTAGAATAGGATTCATAGATTAATATTATCAACCACATATTTAAACCAGAAATTAAACTTTTTTTATAATATTTAAAGGGTTTTTTATTAAATATAAGTAATTGTTTTTGTGAAACTTTTCTTACTCTACTTATAATTGAAACAGGGTAGAATAATCATATCCTAAAGAGCAATTTATAAATTTTAAAAATACTTTAGTTTTAGCACAAAGTCTTTCTCTTTGTATATAAAATAACTAGACTACACAAGCTCTTAAGTAATATATATATATATATATATATATATTGATTAGTGAATATTACGTTTTTTCTAAAAGGAAAAACTTGAAATATGTAAAAATTTATATTATCTATGTTTAAATATATATTGATGTTTAATAACTTATCAGTAATTTGTATTATTTTATCTTTTATATTCATCACTAAGTTGGTTATTGTTAGTTTTATTAATTTTTAAGTATGCAATTTAAAAAAGGCATCTGAATTGAAAATTTCTACTTTTACCAAAAACTATTATATCAGTAATATATATGTACACCGATCAGCAATATACATGTAATGTATGTATACCAATAATAAAAGGATTATAAATATTCTGTGTTTTTTGTGTGTTCTAATTTTGCTAACTGCTTTACATAGCTGTAAATTTTTAATCTGACCACAAGTATTTTATTATATAGTGTGATTAATATAATTTTCTTACAGATGCAAATTAAAGATAGTGTTATAACTTTAAACTTGTAACAATATATTTAGGTTATAAGTTCATTAAATATTTTTACACCATTTTAAAATCTATTGACTTAAAAAATTCTCTTCACTCAGAACTATTCAATTAAATGCCTTTGTTTTAAAATTAAATGTTAAATCTTTATTCTTTTAAACAACAGCTGTAACTATTAAGATTACATATAATTATTCTAAAATAGATTGTAATAAATTACCTTAAATTGAAGCACATGTTTTAAAGCCATTAGTGATGTTTTGAAATTGACCTAGAATTTTATGAATTTCCGGATTTAAAAATGTACCAGGGAATTTAATTTCCGATAGATGTATTCCTAATTGTTTTATAAGAACCACTCCACTATTATTGTTCTCTTTTGCATAGGTTAGGAAGTTAATTATTGCTTAGAAGTGCCTATAGACCTCAATTGTATAATAGTTGCATTGTTTATGGCATATTACTACACTGATATATATATTAAACCAAAAGTCAGAAGTAAATATTCTAAGCGTACATTTTTTACTGATATACATTTATCTGTTCTTAAGTCAATCTATATTTTTTAATCAGTGCTATCTGGATACGGTATGCGCCACATTCAGAAGCCTGCTCGTCAAGAAATCTATATCAGGTTTTAATTAAGAGAGTATCCGACCATTTAAAAAAAATAGATCATATCTTTCAAACCATTCGCTTACAATGGCTGCACGCGTTGAACGAACACCAGCGCTTTTATGTATAATTAGCAAATATGCATCCATTGAATCTCTGAATAGACAAATGTGCTGTTTCAAATCGAAATTAAATCTGATATGTCAAGGCTTCTCATTTGACATGGAAACTGTTTGAGAGTTTAAACTAAAGATAAGTAAACCATTAAGTCCAACATAATTGCAGCAATTATTTTCAATTAATATCTTGGGGTTCTTTCTGGAACCAAATATTCTTTACACAAGAGAACTATACTACAATACACTATTCTAAACAATATACACTACTATGCTATTACCTATAATACACTATACTATATTATACACACTAATCTGCTACTACTATAATACACTATACTGTACTATATACACTACTATGCAACTACTATAATATAACTCTAAAACCTTTGCTACTATATAATTCTTACAAAAACCTATGCTACTCTATAATATACTATACTGTACTATATACACTACTATGCTACTACTATAATATACTATACTGTAATATATACACAGTACTATGCTACTCTATAATACACTATACTATATATACTACTATACAACACTATACTATATACACTACTATACTACACTGTAAACACTACTATAATACACTATACTATACTACACTGTAAACACTACTATAATACACTATACTATACTACTACTATAATACAATATATACTGTTCTAAATACACTATTCTAATACACTATACTATTCTATATATACACTATTCTAATACACTATACTATATGATATACTCTAATGCACTAGTATGCAAAATTTGAACTGCAAATCGTTTTTACCGTTAATCGTGAAATTGTGGCTAACCCAGCAAAAATGTGAAGCTTATTCCAATACCAGCAGCATTATATCAATGGTATACTAAACGTTTTAAGCCACCGATCATAGTTTCAAGTACCGTAAAATCCGGCGTACAACGCACACCGGTGTATAACGTGGTATAAACTTTCAAGCTGCATTTTTTAAATTTTAACGCATATTTGCCGCAATAACGTGCACCTCCTTTTTACGAAGG
Source organism: Trichonephila inaurata madagascariensis (assembly GCA_019973955.1). Classification (NCBI taxonomy): domain Eukaryota; kingdom Metazoa; phylum Arthropoda; class Arachnida; order Araneae; family Nephilidae; genus Trichonephila; species Trichonephila inaurata. The sequence continues at coordinate 24,981 of BMAV01001498.1, forward strand.
AAACTGCTATGTACATTAGCAATGCTATGATGTTTTAAAGCCGTTTATTTGAGGCATCATCTAGAATTTTGAATAAATAGTATATTTCTAGACAAACAACCCTTTAGGTTCAAGAGGTATGAGATTTCTTTTTTAAATAAACAGTATTCCGATCTTTGTGGAGAAGTCTAAAATTTTTATGGGCATATCTTTTTATTTTTGAAGCTATCTTTTTCATACGTGGCGTATAACGTGCATCCGTAAGTTTCGATCTTATTTTTTGTGCTAAAGGGTGTGCTATACGCCGGATTTTACGGTAATTTAACCCTTTCATGGACCCTTTACTTTTCTTTTGAATTTTTCACGGTTTTTTATGTTTTATTAACAATTAAACAATAGCATTTAGGGAAATATAGTTTTTATTTTGCCTAAGTTTATCTTTAAACTTAAATTTTAGAGGTTGGAAGAATATTTCCTAAGGAATCCTTCACCGTCAAAATGAAAATTAAATTTATTTGTGATTATTTGCCATGAAAGGATGAAAAGTATGTTGCAATGCACAAGGAACATCACATTCTACACACATGTAGCAGGTCCTCTTTTCTTGTGCCTTTCTTCCCCATTTCCTGCACCGTCTGCAGTTGGAAACCATCTTTGGTGTATGATTTCCCACACTGGATAAGAGCACGTCATCCAGAACTAAACACTTCTTTGTTTGGAAGCTAGCAGGAAAATGGTTAAAACTTTTTCTTTCACATTTTGCATTATATCTTTGTATTTATCAAGCATTTTATATAAGTTCCTCTGGCACTCAGAGTATAAATAATGGAATGCCTTCATCTTCATCACGATTAGCAATTCATCAAATCTAAGCAGATAGTTATCAAACGAACGAAGTTTGCTATTAGAAAACTGCAAATATAGTATCTTAAATCAGAGCGCGTTGTCCTATACGAGTCGTAGATGAGTAATTCTAAGTTAAATATGACATTTTCTTTAATACTAACTTTTATTTCAGAAATAAATGGCTTGTTTTTCAGTGTTTAATAACTTTCGAAAGCAAGTGAGTAAAAATTACTTCAAGTAATTAAAATAATATATAAAATGTTGTGACGGGTTCATTGCGCTTTCTATTAATTATCCTCTTGGGTTCTTTGGGGCGGAAAAAGGCAAATTCTTTCCAGCCAAATCCAGAAGCGAAGTGTGATTATGCAAATTAAACACCTTTTAAATAGCAGAAGTTTAGCGTAAGCGGGGTGGCATTTTGGGAATTTATTATTCTAGTAGGAGTTTAAGCGTGTAAGCTGAAGTAAGCCTAAATTCCAGTGTTCAGCTATTCGTGAAAGTGCGTTCAAGTCAAGGTAGAAACCATTCGATGCGAGATAAAGAAACGGTATTGAGAATTCGAGTGTGTTGCTGCTACATAGGATATAGAGATAGGATCGTTCTATTAGATTCTAGTAACTGTGTATAAAAAGAGGTTAGGAGTAAACGATAAAGTTAATTATAGTGGTCAGGATCGCGCTTATTTGGTAATACGCATTGTGTGTTTCTTCACCTCAGATCCTCTAAGTTAAAAGATAAATATTATCATTGTATAGTGTTTAAATTAAGATCTTAATAAAGAGATATTAAGATTATGGCAACGCCTATTTCTTCATTCACTCCCACACCCATAGGTCACGATGATAACTTAGAAGTAAGGCATCAACCACGGGTGAATGCCTTACAAGGTGTATGGAATTTTAACTTGATTTTGAAGTCATAAAGAGGAGGAGATGCCATTATTATTTCAGATATGGGGGCATATGAACGATTTTGTGAAATGAATAAATGAAATAAAAAAGAAAAATGTAATATCATATATATCAATAATGAAATTTAAAAAAAAATGCATATGTAAGTCAAGAACATGTATCATTACACTTGGTTTCTACTATTTTTCACAAGAATATTTTTTAAGAGATAGATGGCAATGTTTCAAAGCTGCAAAGCTCTAATATCCAAAGTAGAGCGAAAAAATAAATCAGTGATGAAAAAAGAGTTAAAGAAAAATGATCAGTTAGACAAAAGAGATAGATAATAATATTTCGAAGTTGTACAAAAACGCACATAAAAAATAAATGATACATTTTATTTGTAATGATTGCACATTAATGTTATTGTTTGTTTATGTATTGAAATTGATTTAATATAGATAATGAAAAAACAAAATTCATTGTATATACAGATATTATCTATAATTTATCCTCAATGTTTAATGTAATTTGTACTGCAAAATAAAATGTTTGATATGATAAAAGATATATTTCTTAATACACAATATTTCTATAATAGCTTAATTAATAACTTGAATATATATTATCAGAAACAAAGCACATTTTCCTTTTTTTTACATAGAAAAACTCGCTACATAGGATTTAGCTAAAAAGGGGAGGGCACGACTAAGGAATTTCATTTGGGAACAAGACTTTGTGTAATAGTAATACTTATTTAGGGTGTTTGAACCTCAATGCATTTCCTCCGATGGCCAGTCAATTCGGAGAAAATAGCCTTTGAAACTCATTGCTAGCTTTTATTCAATAAGTTTTAATTATCGTCGGAGATGCAGTGGCAAAGATGGTAGAGCACTTGTTCACCACGCAGTCAGCCAAAGTTCGGTTTTTTTTTCAATTTATTTCATTATTTTTACAATAAAATATTTAAAAAAGGTTTATTGAGTATAAAATTATGTGTAAGAACTGGGTTTTATTTTTATTTATTTATTTATTTTTTTGTAATTTTTTGAAAAGTAAAATATTTACTGTAATTATTTAAATATTTATTATATAATTAATAAAAGTATAATTATTAATAAATAATATTTACTATAAAAATATGTTATAATAAATATTAAATGGCATTTTACATAAAAATTAGTTACAATAGTTTTATAACATTAAATACAACATATTATAAATAAAACAATATATACGATACATAAAATGCATTATAATAGTTATTTATAAAAAAATATTTTATAATTAATGTAATAAAAATATAATATCTTTTATACATTATTAATTTTTTAAATTTTTAAATTAAATAAAAAAAACCTTTTTTTAAAAAAATTTAAATAAATGAATTATGGTCAACCCCCATAGGGCCCGGGTCTTTTTTTATCCCAATATACATCCATTGGGCATGGGGGTGCATGAGCATTTTTGATCAGGTGTCAGTCTAAACCCGGACCCCCAGTGTTAAGCCCCCGCGTTGGTACTCATTTATCGACCCATTGCGTAGGGAGGGAAAGTCTGAGGGATTTGCCCTTTCCGGGAAAGAACCCGGACCTGGGGTGTGGAAGCGCGTCGCACCAGGCCACCCTAAATTTATTTAATAGTAAAATAATTAAATGAATTGAAAACATAAAAATATAAAAAACGATCGTGACCGGCCCGGCGAACGTTTGGTAAACAGGTACTCTACCACCTGTGCCACTGCATCTCTGACGCTAATTAACACTTAATTGCATAAAAGATAAGTATATATTTCGAAAGCTATGTTCTCCGAATTGACTGGCTTTCAAATTAATTTAAGAAGGGGTACCCAATATTACGCAAGTCTCGTCCCTAATAAATTTCCTTGTTTTGTCCCTCCCTTTTAAGGTTTAAAAAATGTATAAAAATATTTATGTTATAAAAATGGTACTATATAGATTTCAAAAAACTAAGTGCGAAAAATTTAAAAATTTTTCAGCTTTCAAAGAAATCTTGGAAATGGAAGAAAAGATGGCTAATATGAATAAAATTATGGTATAATAAAATTAGAAGAAAGGTAATGCTTTTGTTATATCTTTTATATCTCTCTCTTTTCCCTTTTTTATCACCAAACCAAACTCATCAGTAAGAATATTCAAAACTTTTCATCCAGCTCGTGCGTAATAAGATGATTTTATTTTTTTACGGAGACATGTATTGCGGTCATCCATTAGGGGCTTATTAAAATGGATGCCATCAACCCTTTTCTTTTAAAAAAATCCCTTTGCTTGGAAAGAAATATATGTACTTCTGCACAAAATGTGCTTTACATGCGTGTCATTAAATTAAATTTATCTCCCCCTCTCCCGGTAAAGTGGTTTTATTCTGAGATTGGTGAAGGGCACAAAATGTGGATAATCATTGGAAATGATTATTATGTAAGAAATAAGTAGCCATTTTTTTCTTTGTGTAAAATTACGTTCAAGATATTTACGCTCGCATAATGTAGAGGGAATGCATATTAGAAAGAGCTACGGATCAGCATGATTACAATGTAGTATGGAGGGAAAACAAGGTAATTTTTTTAAAAGAGAAATATTTACATTATTCATACATTAAAATTTCAGATAATTTTAAGTTGCGTCAAATTTTAAGTGTGTATATAGCCGTAATAATTTAATATTCTTTTAAAATTTTAATATATAATTTAAGGTATCCGACTACGTTCGGAACCCTGATTATCCAAAAGCGTATAAATGGATATTTATGATATTTAGTGTCACTTAGATTAGAAATGTATATAAAATTGTTTTAAGAATATTATTACAATAAAGAATTAACTAAATACAATATTTTGACAAAAAATTAACATAGAATGACAAATTTTCAAAATATTTTCCTTTTGTGAAAAATGCCTCTATTATAATAATAGTTTACCTGTATATAGCTCAGTCTCTGTACAGAGGCTCAACTAGAATTTTTGAAATATAAAACTTAAAAGTGGGTTTATCCATGTTTTACGACAACAGAGGGGAGAAATTTTAAGAAAAAAATCCCGATATAATTATTTCAATGGATTATAACTCTAATAATAATGTGGTTTGTTTCAAAAATCATATTTGAGCTTTTGTACTGAGATCTGAGCTATATGCAGGCAAAATATCATTATAATAGAAGCTTTTCAAAAAAGGAAAAACATGAAAAAAGGGGTTATTCTGATTAAATTTTTTACCAAAATATTTTTTTAAAAAATTTTTTTTTGTCAAAATATCCTTAAAAAATTTTTATACTTATTTTATCTAAGGACACTAAATAAAAAAAATTATTCAATTACTTTTTTTTAAAATCGGTTTCCCGAACGAGTCGGCCCTTAAAAATAAGTCATAATTACGAATACCCCATTTCGATACGCGTCTCAATTCATTTCACAGTTAATTATTTAAAACGTTAATTTTGACAGATTTATTCGTAATTAGTTTTGAAATATTTTACTGATTTTTCGGCGATTCATAGTAAAAGAATATTCTAATAGCTTCTACGTACCTTTCTAAGCGGTTAAAAATTGCTTTAACACTGAAGTAATTTCTAAAAATAATTTTATTTTATTTTAAGTTGATCACGTGATTATATTTTTTTTATTACATTTTTTCGTTGTTTCTTTGTTTACTTAAATGTGGAAAATTTTATCAGTCCTATCTCTTGTTCTTTTACACATGAGCCTACAAAATGTGTAATTTTTCTGATGTAAAAATAAGATTATATGATCAATATCAGGGATTTTTTAACTGCCACATCTATTGCATCTTTCCATAACATTACATATCCATACACAAAAATATAATTAATTTACAGCCGGACCTTTATATTACGAAATCGCTAAACGAATAAAAATTTCTTTATATGGAAAATTCTTTATACAAAGGTTCATCTTTTAATTTTCTTAATAAACCACATAAAATAAATTTTAAATACATAAGCACTATATAAACTGCTATTTGTAAGAAATGCAACACCCTGAAGGAATCATCAGAATCAAATGAAATGTAAAGCACAAACGACTTGTATTAGTACAAATAAATGACGAAATTTTCAAATATAAATAAAATATTAAGTGTCCAAAATCAGTATTTGGTGTAGGCACCACGTGCTGCAATAAGTGCTGCTATACGGCGTGTCATGGAGTCGAACAGATTTTGAATGTCTGTTTGTAGGAGAAAATTCCATATTGCTTGTATGAGCATTGAAATTTCGTCTTTTGAAACTGCAGGACGCGGATCACGAGCGAGACGCCATCCATCCAAATATCCCACACGTGCTCAATAGGGGACATAAACGGCGAATAAGCAAGCCAAGGAAGAAATTGTATGTGTTGGGCTGAAAAGAAGTCTCTGGTAGAATTTGCAACATGTGGGGGTGCATTATCCTGCTTAAAGATAGCTCCAATGATGCCTTTAAGGGAGGGAACGAGTTCGGGCTGTAGTACTTCACAGACGTGCCTGTGACTATTGAGATTACCCTTAATTCGTAGCAAATTGGATCCTCCATGATACGAAATCTCACCCGAAACCATAACACAGGGTGTTAGGCCACAATGTCATTTCATAACGCACTCTGGAAGGCAGCGTTCACCGGTATAGCGTCTAACACGAATGCGGTAATTATGGTCCCACAAATTGAAGCGTGATTCATATGAAATGACAACTGTGTGTCAATCAGCTTGCCAGGTTCTGTGCTTATGAGCCCATTGAAGACGCAGCCGTCGATGGTTTGCCTTGAGGGGATCCTATAGAAAGGCACCCTTGCACGCAATTAACGGTGCAGCAGACATCAACGAATTGACGAAGCCAACATTTCTACACCTGTAGCAGTAGACCAACTTGCTGCCAAATACCTGAAGGAAGCTGTACGGAGGAGCTGTAGCCAACTTCCGTCGTCTACTGCCAGTTTTTCGAGTTAAGTGGTGCTCGCCTGTCCAATACTTCCAAATTCGTATCACTGTGAAACTGTTCCGCTGCACACGAGCTCCTATAGAGCGAAAGGAAATTCCTCCTTCTCAAAGGCCAATAATTCTCCCTCGTTCAAACTCCGTAAGATGTTGGAATTTTCCCTTGTTTCATCGTGGAGGCATATTCCACTGAGGATGAAAGGGGAAAGCGAAGATGTTTCTAGCGAATTGGGCAATGAGGGTAAAAGATTGCACATCTTAGATGAAACGCTTAAAACTCCATCGCTATCGGTGAATTAGGCACCTAATAAAACCAGTTCAAAATTTATGACTACCATAAAATGTGTTAAAAGATAGATCAATAGGAAATATCCAGAAATACTTTAAAAATAGGGAGAAAAAAATTGAATCACAAGAGAAAATGTACGTTATATAGAAAATGTACGTTTTTGAGAGGTTATTTTACGAAAATCGTGAAATGTTCTTGGTTCCAGGAAAAAGTTCGCCATATAAACTTTTATAATATAGATGTTCAACTGAAGCAGAAAATTCTGAGTGAATTCTGTGGTGATAAGTTTACAATAAATAAATAAATAAATAAATTTAAAAAAATAGCGTAGTTTTTGATTTGCATATATTAAAAGAAAAATCTATTACATATATATTCAAAAAACATCTCGATAAGCGACAATATATTAAAAAACATTCAATAAAGCGATACATTGCAGTTCAATTTTAATCCAACAACACTTCAAATGTTCATATTCAACTTCAGGATCATCGAAATACCGTTCTCTCTCTACTAAGCTGATTATAATAATACTATCTCTGCGTGTCAGTCCTCTACATATGCCACTCAAAATTCCGACTGCAGACACCAATTCATTGAACACTCGTCGTAAAACGCCTGGGAGTGTGATGGTTAAAGGAACGTTGTTATTTGACCAATTCAAGCAGCACCGTAATAACTTCGTAATAATGATACTGCGCAAATTGGAAAATAGCTGTGTCATTTTAATATCAAGCTTTTCCTCGTATTATACACGCATTGTTTAACTTCACGTTTACAAGTATGAAAGAGACATTTATTTTTAGAAAATATTTTTGAAAGAAATATTTTATGTTTTCGGAACACAATTTGGCAATTCTTTAAAACTTAAAAATATGTTTAAAATTTTATCTAATTGGTTTAAACAGTTGAGTTTTAAATTCACAGCGTATTCTTAGTTTCGTTCTTAAATATGTGTGCGTCTGCAATTGAAAATAATAAAATATATTTAAAAAAAGCATTATATTGGGTTAGAAAGTACCCAATATTTGTGGAAATAAACAATGGGTACAATAGAAAAAGAATAAAAGGTGTTTACAATAAAGGGACGAAGGATATGCCGTTTTCTTTTCTTTAAAGAATTAGTAAATCTTTAAGAAAAAAAAAAAACGTATTGAAAAAATTAAACTATTTCCAAGAACAATTTTAAATATTAGGGTTTTTTTATTAAACAACGAGGCTTACTGGTAGGCATTGATGATACAATTGGTGCAAATGCCACCTCTAAAAGTTTTACACTTTTATAAAGGTTTTTTGATGGCATATATGTATCTGTATATATATATATATATATATATATACATGTATAGATTTACCACCAAAAAACTTAATAATTCATAAATTACTGTATTGCGCACCTATTCAAAACAATTTTTTTTCTTTGATATAAACACGTTTTTTGGTTTTCATAAACAATTATACTTACGGATTTTCAATCCACCAAGTGAAATTTTCTGTAAAAACGCAACAAAGAATCAAAAGTTACATTAAAGAACAACAAATTTGATTTACGAACAAAGAACTTCCATGGATGTCAACAGACAGAAATGCATCATTCAAACTACTCTGATATTGAATATAGAAAAAAATATTAACTACTCTGTACTCCTTCTTCACAATGAACCGATTCAAATTTGAAAATATTAATATTTGAAAATATACTGTTTGGCTTAAGTTAAACAGAGGCTAAAGCAAGCTAAAGACACATGAGCTGTACGGCGATATAATACTATATAGCAAATAAGAGGCAAAAACTTCATATTGGCTTCTACCTGTGTACAAGTGCTGCTAAAATTGTTGACTGTCATACACACCAGACACAGACTAGGCAGAGAAATCGCGATTATTTGAACTTGCCATCACTCAGCCACTAGGTGATGCTGTTACATATATTTTATTGTTATGTATCAAGATCTGTGCATATTTTACGGTAAATATTATGTTTCAGGATATCCGTGAAATGAAGATCACAAATGAACAGACCAGGATAAAATGTATACTTCAAGATAATCCTATTATGAGGGAAAAGAGGGCATCACTTCCAAAGGGGAAGCAATGAACTTATTTTTCACAATACCTATTAGGTCACTATCTCTCTCTATATATTTATGTTGTTCAAATTTCCAATCGTTAATATAATACATTTTAAATCTCTCATTCATAAGAAATTATATATACACGAGATTATTTTGGATGACAATAAGGTAATTTAATTATATTTAATAAAAATTAATTGATTAAAACTAATTATGCAAAAAATTACAAAAACACCACGTTGGCATTATTTCTGGCGACTTGTGTCAAAACATTAAAAGGCTTTTTCTCACTTTTTAAAGCTCTCATTTGAGCTGAAATATTCTATACTCGATTGTTTTGGGTGACAATGCAATTATAAATAATTAGAATCAATTGACTGAATCTAATTATTTAAGGAATTACAGATACAGTCACGTTGGCTTCATTTTTAGTGACTTGGATCAAAACTTGTTTTTTTTTCTCGCGTCTTAATGCATTTAGTTGAACTGAAACTTTCTATACACGATTGAATACGATACTTTAATGATAATTAATAGAAATTAATTGCCACTTAATATTGTGATTCTGTTATATGTAAATACATATTTATATTTTTGTAATTCTTTGATAAAAGATACTAAAATAAAATTTTTTTTGTTGTTTCTTAGTAGGAAATTGACTTAAATTTTTTTTATATTACTTTTTTAGATTGTAGTACAGCTACAAGTTGTTTCTTTTTCGTCTTGTGCTTTTCCGTTTAAGGTGAGTGTCTCGCAGCTTTCTGCGTCAGATTCATAAAGTTAGTGATTGTTATTATATATATAATATATATATATATATATAAGTCGAATATCCTAATACTTTTCAGTTTTTTCCCTCCATGATTGGTTTTTATTGTGTGTATAGTTAAAGGGCGCACATATAGTAGAATAATTCAAATACGTATGTTGTATTAATAAATATTAATTTTTTAAAAAGACAACTTCATACTAAAGAGTTCATTATGGATGGAGCCTTACGATCTTGTTTTCTTCTGTACTGTAATATAAAAATTTTTATTGGTTTAAAATTTTTTTTAAAATTTTTTTGGAAAGGGAAAATTGAAATTTCTATTTAAACCATGTTAATGTTCCATTGAGCAAAGTATACATTATATTCTAAGGTTATTCCATTGTTTTAAACCCATTTTTAAAAACTTTTAAAAGTGATTTTAATACGAAATTAAAAATAACGAAGAAAGCTAATTTAAAAATTATAAATTGACAAGTAAAACCCAAAAAAAGGTTTTGAACAAATCTCCAAATCAAGACCTTTCCAATGATATAAAATATAAGCAATTATATGAATTAGAAGTATTTTAAGATGATCTTTTAAAAATAATCAGCTGATTTACCACGCCCATTTTGACAGAGAGAAATGTAAACATTGTATTTTTAAAACTCAGGGAAAGTTGCAAAGCCTCGACTTATTTTATTTTTTAATACCCAAATTAACTTTTGATAACTCAAAGTTTAACTCTTAGATTTGCTAAAACCCTTTGATGGCAATTTCAGATTTTCACGGGATTTTAGTAAATGTTATATGTAGTTTTTTTTACTGAAATTAGGTCTTTTCTTTAGTTTAAATTCATTTTTAATTAGTTATTATTACTGATTACTAAATCTTCGCGTGTTTAAGCAAAACTTTTAAAAAAAAATTAGGCAAAAATGTTAAAAATCATAAATGGAATTTCATATCTGCATTAACCAAAATGAAGATAGTATGTGATTCTCAAAGACAACATAATATTTTTACAAGGTAAGATTATTTATAAAAATTTTTCTGAATGCTTTTTTTTTAATTATGTAATTTTACTGTATTCTGTTTCTTAAATGCAATTGTGTATACTGAAGTGATATTTTTTAAATATTCTTAAGCAGATATCATAACAAAAATGACAATTTTCAATAAATTCATAATAATTATAATTGCTCATTCAACTAATAATTTGTTTTTGAAAAAAACTAACTAATATATTATTAAAATTTCACTTCACTATAAATATAAATGTATAAAAAACATATATAAAATTAAAATTTTTTTTTAATTTAAAAAAAATTTATAATGAAATTATGTATCTTTTTTTAAGAAGGGGGGCCCGAGGATTTTTTTTTCCTTACTTTTTTCAAGTTAAAAATTTCCAAAAAAATTTTACACGGTGAAAAAAAATTTTTAAATAAATCCTCCCCTTTTATTAAAAATAGTATTGCCCACCCCTTGACCTGGTTCAAATTTGGGGTTTTTAAAAGTTCGAAAAATTTTTAAAAAATTTTAATCAATCAATAATTGGAGTTTTTTTAAAAAAAAAAATTTTAAATTCATGTTTAAAAAAAAAAAAAATTTTATTTTAGAAATCATTTGTCCAGTGGGTTTTGAATTTTAAAATTTAGAAAATTTGAAAAAAAAACCATAATAATTTTAAAACCCCCCAAAAATTGGAAATGTTGTATAAAGGGGATTTTTTTATACCTTCTCAAATTCATACCAAAACCATATTGATACATTTCCACATTATATTTATGATGCTTTATTTTAAAATTTGATATTAGTAATGCATGAAAGCTATATGAATTCTTCAAAAATTGATATACAATTTGAGAAAATTGATATATTACTAGAAAATATCTGGTTAAAAAAAATGAAAAATGCTATTCTGAGCAATTTAAGACTTTTTGCTTACTCGTTTTATACAAAATAAATTGCAAAGAGGACAATGTTTAATAAAATGGGACAAATTCATGTTATAATCCATTACTTTTGTGTTAAAGTGGCACTTTATAGTTAAAATTTAATTTTCTCAAAAATAATGTTTTTAAAATTGCATGTATCTTTTTCTTAGAATTTAATGTATGAATGCACATGAAATTTTTTCCCACATGTTACTGATATGTAACCTACACTGCTGGCTACCGTAAATGCAACACCCTGAAGGAAGCATGCAAATAACATGAAATTTACAACATGCATTAGTGGAGGTAAGATATGCAAATGCTTAGAATTTCAGCGCAGACACACGTCACGCGCGCCTGTGGCGCCACCTCAAAGTGCTATTTAAGACTTAGAGATTTTGACGATTTCAAGTTCCGTAATTGAGTTTTTCTTAAATTTTTAAAAACCGATCAGTTATGTCTCGTAGAAAACAGCGATCAGCTTTTGGTCAGCTTTCCAGTTCGACAGAGGAAGGATAGTGGCCTACCGGATTGTGGATATCTTTCAGGGAAATCGGTAGTCGTGTTGACGAAACCAAACAACTGTAATGCGATATGGCCGTTGGATGCAGGAGGGTATGATGGACCGATATGGTCGATCGCATCCATCTCAGTGCAGCACTTAACGTGAGAACAGGCAAATTGTGTAAATGGCAGTGACGGATCGCTCAGTCACATCACGAATCATAGCAAAGCACATTGAGTCTGTAACACTTCATTCAGTGTCTGTGCGTACCATTCGACGCCGTTTACAGCAAAGTTGTCTGTCCGCAAGGCGTCCATTGCTTGGTCTACCCTTGACGCAGAACCACAGACGTCTCCACCGTCAATGGTGTGATGAAAGAAGGATATGGGTGGCAGAATGGAATAAAGTTGTCTTTACTGACGAGTCACGCATCTGTCTGTAGCACCATGATGGTCGGATTAGAGTCTGGAGACACCGTGGAGAGAGGATGCAGAACAGCTGAGTTATGCATCACCACACTGGTCCTGCACCGGGTATTATGGTATGGGGCGGTATTGAATTTTACTCTCGCACTCCTCTAGTACGCATTGTCAGTACTTTAAACAGCCAGCGCTACATTTCCGAGGTTTTGGAGCCAGTTGTCCTTCCTCGCCTTCAGGGCTTGGAGACAGCCATATTTCAACAGGATAATACGTGACCACACGTGACACGCATTGTCCAACGGTTCTTCGTCAATCACCAGATTGAATTGCTTTCTGGGATGGCTCACTCTACTGGATCTTTCGCCGAAAGAAAACATGTGGTCCATGGTTGCTCAACGATTGACCCAGATTACACTCCCAGCTGCCACACCATATCAACTTTGGCAACGAAGGGAAGCTGCTTGTTCTGCTGTACCCCAAGAACACATCCAAAGTCACTTTGAATCAGTGCCGAGGCGTGTGGCAGTGGAGATGTCCAACAATGGCGGCTACTCTGGCTACTGATTCTGGCATTAACCACACTTCACAGAAGTCTATAAATGTAATCATTTGATACTTGGTCAACATGTTATCCACAAAATAAGTTTTGTTGTGCTACCTTTTTTGTTCTTCTTGGTGTTGCGTTTACGGTGGTCAGCAGTGTATATATCTCATTTGAGTTTTTTGGAGGTTTTCCCAAAATATTTAACTGGAGTCCATATATCGTGAAAAAAATGTCATTTTTTAAAAAAAATTCATAGTGATATTTTTATGTTAATTGTTTTTGAGAAAACTAAACAATATATTATAAATATTTCACTTCATTGCAAATATTAATGTTTATTCATTGTTCAAACAAGTTTTTAAGCTTTAATATTCAAAGATTTTTAATAATAGGTAACTAATTGTATAACTCAGATGCGTAATGCTTTTTGTCGTTGCGAGAGTGAGTGAGTGAATGAGTGAATATTAACGTCACACTGTTCCGCTACACGATGGCTTATGGCGACGGACGACGTAATTGTGAACCATGGTCAAGTGAAGTGGACGACACCTGAGTTTGCACCCTCCCTCTCCTAACTACCACACCACACCAAAGGGAGCACGCAAGAAATACCTGCCATGATCTGATACCTTGACCACTGGGTAACCGCAGCCCCTGCCGTCACGAAAAACTTGTTACATGCATACAATACACAAATTTCATGTTTAAAAACATAAAAGCAGTTTTATTTTTGACTTTTTTAGAAATATTTTGTACAGTTTAGAGAAAATTTTGAATTTTGAAACTTTTAGAAATTGTGTTTTTATGTGAACATACAAATCCATAATGAAACCTTTCGCAATGTCGCAAAATCACATATTCCCAAATTATTCCTTTTACATATTGATACATGTTTACATTATATTTATGATGTTTCAATTTCAAATTTGATGTTTGTAATGCATTGGAGCTAAAAATTCTTCACAGATTGATACAGAATTTGAGAAAATTGATGAAAATTGTAAAAAAAAAATCTCGTTGAACAAAAACTAAAAAAATACTATATATGTATTTTCTGAACATTTTAAGACCTTTTTTTTGTTTTCTATTTTATGCTTAAAAATTAAGAAGATACTAATGTTTAATAAAATAAGGCAAATACATGTTGTAATTCGTTATTTTTGTGATGAAGTGATTTTTTACATTAAAAAAGCAATTTTCTTAAAATGATTGTTTTCAAATTGCATGTACCTTTTTCTCAGAATCTACAGAATGAATGTACGTGCAATTTTTACTGCACATAAATTATATGTAACTATATATAATGGAGCTAATTTTTTTGATATTTTCTCAAAATATTTTGTTGAAAAGCAGTTATCATGAAAAAATGACAACTTTCAAAAATTTCTAAGTGTTAATTTTAAGATTAATTTTTTGAAAAAGAAGTAAATAATATATTTGAAACATTTTACCATTGTTTAAATAAAAAAGCCTAATTAAAATAATGACCAAATTTGAAGTTTTTTTATATTTGACAGTTTCTGAGAAACAGATTCCTAAAAAAGCTATATTTATCATTGTCAGTATAGGGGGACCGACTTCTCTTAAGGAGTTATCTTCATTAAAATAGAGGAGCACAACATCTTCGGTAAAAAATTATGTTTATTTAAATAGGAAACATTTTTTTTTTGCTCCAAAGACTTACTATCTGCTTGGACCTCTAAAGAGTCTATCTGCTTGAATCTTTCATAAGAGCAAAAAATCTATTTCCTTATACCTCAAGAGTACGTCCCATCTTACGTCAGCTAGTCAACAAAGAATTTAGAAATAAAGAATAAAGCTTTTAATACAAAGATTGCAAAAGAATACGTTGCAAAATAAAATTTTATTAAACACTTGTTTCTAATGTTTGATTGTTTCTAAGTAAAGTTATCGGAAAATAGATTTCCCAAAACTTTTGTATATAATTTCCTACAAGATCAATTTATTCAATCTCTTAACAATGCCGATTTATCTCAAAGAGCTATTGATTCTTCTTTCTTAAGATTTTGTTTTTAAATCTGTTTAACTCTGAAATGAAATAAGTTTCATTTTTTATGCAAATGTATATTGTTTAGTATGATTATAGAAAACTGCTTTTATTCTCTTGTTGATAAAGCATAATCAAATAATTGATTCATAAATTTTATATTAGGAAGTAAAGGAATAGAGAAGAAATTCTTCTTATACATTTAGCAACAACATATTATATTTATAATGGTTAAAATTAAAACAGGAAAAATTTCTTTAAATATCCGGTAAATAGGAGATATTTTGCAAAACAATTTAGTAATATTTTTGTTTCTGCAATATTATATATTAATGTGATATATATTAAACATATTTAATATCTTTTTTAAATAGAAACATTTACGGAATTAGGAAAACTCAAACTCAGTGGTACAACGGCTCATGAGGGCCAGGGTCTAATGTGCCCATCTCAGTATACGTGATCATTACGCACTGAGGTGTATGAGCAGATGTCCCGATCAGGTGATCAGACTGAAGCGAAACCTCCAGTGTTTGTCCCCAAGCAAGCTTGATACTCATTTACCGATCCTCTGCAGTGGAGATGAAAGGCTGAGTCGATCTTGCCCAGCCCGAGGATAGAACCTGGAATCTGTGGTGTGGAAGTGCGATACGCTACCACTCGGCCACTTTGCTTTTTAGGGGATTATGTGTGAGCCAATTCAACATAAATTAAAGGATTTACAGTGAAAGAAGAATAAAAATAATTTATCTAAATATATTAAATGAGAGGAAAACCATTCATAAACTAACCATTTTTCTGAGGATTGCCGAAATGTTAATGTACAATTTTTCCCATATATTTGTTAAGTATTTTAGCTAAAAGCTTAAAAGACATTAAAGTATTGCCCCATTCTACAATTAAATTTTCAGTTGTAAATAAAGCTTCTTCTTATACGGCTTTTCTGTTTTCCATTATGGACCCAAAAGGGCTTCTGATTTAAATACCCCAGCTTAATGTTTCGTAAGTATTACTGTCGATCTTATTAATATTTGCCCAAGAAAAGCTTGGGTTATTGTTCAGCTTTTACTACATAACATGAGACAGGCAAAAAGACACGGGAAAAAAACAACAACAAATAAAGTAGAAGACTCACAACCTCATTGATTGAGAAGAGATGCCAATATCTAATCAGTCTCCGTGAATTAGGAATTATCCCTGAAAAAAAAAAGTTGGAGAAATTCTATAGAAACTAGTGATATTCTGCTTAGATTAAATTTATATGGTTGAAAGGACAGTAAAAGAAAACTGAATCGTATTTCTCTGTATGGTCAAAAATTTGTACAAGATTGTACATTAAGCAAAACAAATGCATTTTTCAATTCAAAGGAACATAATTAAAAAAAGAAGATTTCCTGAAATGTCATACATGTGTCAGTATATAAGAAATTTATTGTAATTAAATTTATGCAGGATGTTTCCAAATTAAACCGACAAATTTTGAGGGGTAATAGTAAACAGTACGGAGAACACAAATCACTATAGAACATGGAGTCGAAAACTATGTTTCTTCAGTAATAAATTACAGTTTTAAGAAAACTCAAAAACACGCTTTTATAGTGAATCGAACTAAAAAGAAAACATACTTCTTAATATAAAAATAATATGATTAACGAGAAAATAAATGTCATTGGGGTAAAAGCCGGAAGTGCTCTATATTAAGTGTTATAATTTTTTTTTTCTATTCAAAGTGGTTTAAAAAAAGAGTACAAAGCCCCCCCCCTTTTACCACAATGACATCCATTTTCTTTAACATTTATTCGTATAAAGAATTTTTTTTTTTTTTTAATTTTTTGGGATTCATTGGGGTGTTTTTGTTTTTTTTAAACTATAATTTTTTTTTTCTTTTTTAGTTTATCTAAAATTTAAAGTGTGTTTTTTTTAATTTTTTAAACATCATTTTTTATTGTTGTTTATCCTTGAGTTTGATATTTGGAGCCGGAATTCGTGGTGGAAATTTGTCTTGATTTTTAATGAATATTGTAATGGATTAAGTGTATTAATTCCCCCCGTTTACGGGCCTGGAAAAGTATATCGGTATACAAAGTTTTCGTCAATATACACGGTCAACTAATAAAATTTGGGAAAAAAATAAAAAATGTCAAGAAATATCACCTTTTAAACGTAATGCTATAATGCTAATTTATCATAATTTCTAAACGTATTGTTTATAAAATAAAAAAAAAATTTTTTTTGATTAAAAATAAGTTTTTTTTCACATCAGTCTTTTTTTTTTCCATTTTCAGAAAAAAAAACAATTTTTTTTTTGGGAAAGAAATTGCAACGACCCCCCTTTCCCTTTTTCTCCTGAAAAACCTTTTTGCCCGTTTCAGATGAACCACAAGCCTTTTCTTTTTTAAGGTTCCCCAATCTTTGATTCGCTAAATCTGGAATTAGCCCCACCAAATTTTTTCCTTGAAAAATGGTATTGCAATAAGTCCCAAATCTGAAAAGTGGTAACGGAATTATCACAAATCTAAAATGTTTTTCCTGGGTCCGATCAGGACAAAAAAATTTAAACTTTGTGTTCAGTCCTAACAAATGTCAAAATTTGAATAATCTGACCTTTAAAGTGGTAAAAATCGAGTTTAAAATTTCTTACATACAATGAAACGGGTTTAAAATAGGATAATAGAACCATCGGAGGACGATGAGCCAGACGGGGTTAGGGCCAAACGTTTGGGGTTGGGTGTTAGGGTTGAAAAACTTGCGTATAAATATTCCCTTCACCGAAGTGCTGCGGGGGAAACGTCCACTGTGCAATAGAACGTGTGGTTCATGTGTGATGGTGCACCAGGAAAGGGGCGTTGCAAAGTACCCCACACCCTGTTTTGTCTGGGTTTGGATTAGACGAATGGATCAATTTTTGTCTCCATGCCCCCCGGATCTTTTCCCGGTTCCCTACGGCGCAGATGCTTCAGCGATCACCAGCCCCAGGATTTTGTTTGAAGGCCAAATTTTTGTAGCGTGTCGTCTGGGTTTTGACCTGCAGCCGTAACTTCAAACAATTTTGGTTTTTTGTCGTTACATTTCTGTCGTCGAGTTGTGATGTATTGTCTGTAAACACGCTTTACCTTTAATAAATGTATTTCATACCCCCATCCCCTTTTTACTATGGCCCCCCTTTGTTTTTTAAATACCCGACTAAAAGTGGTTTATCCCCCAATGGGTTTTTTGGCGTTTGTCGTCCCACATCCGTCTACTTCACTTTTTAATTTGACGATTGAAAGGCAGCCAAATGTATAATATCTACACAGAGAAGAAAGATGGGTGACATTTTTATATTTCGCCTTTGTTCTTCATTTTTTGTTTTTCCCGAGCTGCGGGGCCGACCTCACTCGTTTTGCGTATACTCACGTCGCCTATGGCATTTTGTTACTGTCACCAATGCACTTTTTTGTTTTTTGTACTGACCACAATAACACCTTTTTCTGAAATTTCATGGTTTTTACTTAAAATTTACACTGTTGCTTAAATTTGCCCATTGATATCAATGCAAAAAAACCGGGATTTTTTTTGGAAAAAAACCCAATTTCTTTTCGTTTTTTTTTCTTTTCTTTTTTAATTTTGGGAAAATTTGTTTTCTCCCCCTTTTTTAAAAAAGGCTTGGGTCTTTTCGAAATAAAATCCCAATACGTTTATATAATCAGATTTTTGGGGAAAAAAATACTTAAAATTCCCTTTGGTTGGGTTTTTATTGTATTAAAAAAAACTTTCAAGACACGTCTAAGGAAAAACATTTGGAGTAGAAAAAAATTTCAATTTTTTTTCAATTTACCACAAAAAAAAATAGAAAAGCAATAAAAAATATTAAAACGTTGGTAAAAAAAAGGAAACTCAAGGAACAAACCTTTTTTTGAAAGGTACATTTCCCCGGGTGGGCGAGTATAGAAAATTTTTGAAAAAAAAAAATATTAAAAAAAGGTTTAAATAAATGGGGTTTTTAAAAATTTATTTTTTTGGGGGTAAAAAAAAAATAATTTTAAAATTTTTTATTTTTAATAAATTTAATAATATAAAAAAAAATTAATATAAAAAATAAATTTTAACAAACCGTTTTTTTTAATTTTTAAATTAATAAATTTTTTTTACAATTTTTAATTTATAGTTTATTTTATATATTTTTTAAAAAAAATAAATCGTTAAAGTTTTTTTAAAAATATTATTTATAATAATTTTGAATAAATTATATTTATTTTTTAAAATTGTAAAAAAACTAAATTTTAAAAATTAAAAAAAATTTTTTTGAAATTTTTAATTTTATATTTTTTAAAATTAAAATTTAAAATTTTAAAATATTTTAAACAGGTAAACTTTTTCGTAGTATTAAATCCATCAATTATCCGTGTCAAAAATTCCAAAAAAAAAGTTAAAGTACTCTAGTTATCTTCTTAAAAGTTCCCAACATATAAATACCTCAGAAAGCAAACGACATTACAATATTAAAATATCTAGAAAAAGATAGAAAAAAAATCGAATACATATGCTATACATGTCAGTAAATACGTCTAATTATTTCACCTAAGTTTATGCATAGATGACATGCTTCTATTGTATTTCGCATTCTAATATACGGAGAATGGACTTGGCATTGAATTGTGGATGTCTGCTCCTCTGAGATAAATGTCAAATCACGAAAGGTACGTCACCCGCATCCAGCTTTGTTCCAAAGTAGCTTTCCTGCAAAATTAATTGGTTCATCTATCTTGGCTGTGTCACGAAATTACTACTTCGCCTCGTTCAATATCGGCTTTCTCGGGACAAATGCGGAATGGGTTAAACAAAGGTCTTGTTCGGCGAGTGGGCTTTGAAGATTAAATTGTCATGGATTTTTGTATTTGAAAATTTCTGGGAATATTAATTTGAAAGATGAAAGGTTGAAATTGTAACATAAATATTGAATAGGTCGTACACATAAAATGATGGTATGTATGTATTTTATTACATGACTTATGATCATAGAATGATGAAAAATTTTACTTTTACTTTGTTTAACCACACACAAAAATCATTTTATTTTTATTATTTTTTTAGTTTAACGCCCTAACAGTTAAATAGTTTCCTCATTCAGAATTTAATGTAAGATTTTAAATATCGTAAGAAAAATAACGATTAAAATTTCAGTAAAAGAGATAAATATTTTAATTTTATTGAATAATGCATAGATGATTTTCATGATTTAGTCCAATTTTGAAATATTAAAGAGTTTTGTCACGTGGCCGCTAATTATCTCAGTTAGATTTTAAAAAAATTACAATGTTCTGAAATAAGGATACTCATATATAACAGAAAACTGTGTTCAAAAATAAAACAAATTCTAAGTATATTTATCAGAAGTAACTTCAATATATACTCCTCAAAAGTGAGATTGCAATACAAGACATAATTCACTTAGACTCAGAAAATACGAAGATAGCGGTAAGATGAATATGAAAATGATTAAAAAGTTTGCGCAAGCATTCGATGTCGAGGCACTAATATTCAGGCTATGGGAAGGCCAGAAAATTTGTCTTCTCATAAACAACATCTGAGGTTATACATAGCATTTGCGACTTTCGAAGAAGCGTAGAAAATGCCTCAGAAATGTCGACGAGCTCAGGTACTCGTACCATCAGTTAACGAGCGAGAAACGTGATTGTATTAAAAACCCGAACTGGGCTGACTGGGTTGGGGCACAAATGAGTACCATCCGGTTGTGTTCCGATTTTTCGGAAGGTCACGTGCATGCCGAAATGGTGCGCACAGGTTTGCGTTAGAGTGCACAGACCAGCTTAATCGCCAGTTGAATATTCGAGACCCTTTCTCGACACCACGAGACATCAAAAGGCGGTTGCCTTTAGGAGCAGATAGATCTCCCCCCCACACAAGCAATACGCAAAAAATTCCGAAGTACGTTCGTGCGGGGTCGAAAAGGTCACCGTTGACTTCTTAACAGATGACTAGATGCCTGACGTTGTTTCAAGGCCATCTTTTTGAACATCGAATGGCAGCAAAAAAAACACAAGTATTTTTTTTTTTCTGTGGACGAATGACAGCCGTCGAAAGATATGGCGAAAGACCCGTAGAACGCTTCGAACCAACCAGTTTCGCCGAGCGTCACACTGGTTCTACACGGCCCCCCCCAATTTTGGGGGTAAATATGTTTGATAAAGATTGTTGGACACATTGATGACCATGTGCCCGAACTCCTTGCATAAGGTTAGAGCATGTTGTTCTGCCCTTGTTGCAGGGCGCACCAACATGGTATTCCAGCAAGACAATGGCAGACCGCATGTTGCATGGTGAATTCTTAACAGCCGCACTGGATTTGACATCCTCCTCTGGCCAGCAAATTCTCCAGATCTGAATCCCATTAAACAACTGTGGAATCTCATTAGACGTGACATTAATCGACAAACACTAGCGCACAACGTGGATGATCTGCTCATAACTGTGGATGACTAGGCAACTGTTTCTTCAGGCAATAATTAATGTACTAATTGAAAGAATGCCTCGCCGGATTGAACCTGTATAGTTCCTGATAAAACTTAGATTAAATGCTGAATAAAAAAAAATTAGACGATAGATGAATTTAATAAAAAAAATAAAGGGTTTTTTAATTTATAATAATTATTATTATTAATTATTTTTCATTTTTTACCCTTTAAAACTTTATCGCTCCTTAAATTTGGATGATGTTACGAGCATTATTTCTTAGTGTTGCAATTTCATTTTTAGTATACCGTTTACAACGGTAATACATTTTAGATAAAAAAAAAATGTCTTTAAAGCATAAGCTGTGAATACAGTTGAGATGATTCACGATTTCAATCAAGAGACTTCAACAATTAAATGAAATTTACTTTTAAATATTCTATTTAATTTTTTCGAACAATCTTTATATTATTTTTTTTTTCAAAATCTTCAAATCACTTTCCACACTATGAATATTTATTTTAATTCCTCTCTCTCTTTTTAAATTCCATTTTTAAAAAAAATAACTATTTGACTTCTTACATTAATGGCGGAGTTACTGAGATAGTATGCAGTTAAAATTGAAATTTTATTTTCCAGTTCACATATTTTCCATTTTCCATTTTCCACTTTGTTCCTTCCACTTTGTTTATTTTTTGATACTTTAGGATCATTTTAAAATTTAATTACACTTACCTAAGTCTCATTTACCTATATGTTACTTGTGTATTATTTTAGTTATACACGTACTTCTCAAAGTTTCAATATTTGCGACCCAATATTCGATCATAATTTTCATCGCCCCTTCTCCATATAATAACAATGTATTGAATTGAATAATACTATAACTTGGACGCTAAAGATACAATAGAACTGTAACCTCCTAAGTGCCAACGGCGTATATAAACGTCTCACTCAGTTAAACGTTAATTGACCATGACGTATATATACGTCTTTCCGAAGTACGATCTTTTTCCCTGCCCCCTACCCATAAAAATTTTTTTTTAATGCAATAAAAAGGTGGCGCGGTTTTTTTTACCTTTTCCCCTTTCATTGAAAGCCGTTAACGTCGAAAATGGTGGCTTTGGGGGAGAGGCTATTCGCGTAACTTTTAATAGGCATTTAAAAGACGGTACAATAAACGGTACAAATCATCAAAATAAGTGTTAATTTTTGTATATAATTTTATATATGACAAGCCTATAGGAACACTGGTAATTATTAACTTGCTCATAACTTCGCATCTTTAATTAAACTGTAAAATACATTTTGCAGTACTGATACATTTATATATAAGTGTATTGCATCAGTGTAAATGTGTATTTTATTTGTTATTATGTGAGAATGTATTTTGTGTTTGTTAACTTTCAGTAAATTAACATTTTTTTTTTAAATAATCTTTTGTTTTCGAACTTTCAATATGTTCTTACCCCACAGTTTGAGAAACGCTGAGTTCTAACAGTTTGTTTAAATCGCAATATTTATCTATTTGTGTCTCTTCAAATACACGTAAAAATTTGGCTTATGTTATTCGATAGATTTTTTTTCAGCAATTTTCTTTTTATTTCTTGTATTAATATCTATATATTTCGTCCAAAACGGGAAGATTGTTATATCCAATAATAAATTTTGAAACATGAAATCTTTAAATCTGCGGCAGTTTTAGAAAGCAATAGCTTCGCATTTTGATCGATTGGTTATTTCTTATTATTCTTATCTGTTCTTGGTTTAAATTTACAAAATTTTAGTCCTTTTGATTTGCAAGAATTATTTTCTACGAAATTATCACTTCATCGTATTATGAAATATGTACGTAAATATATGATTTTTTTTTATTTTATATTAGTATCACTGTGTATGTTGGTATGTCCTATTATTTCGAATAAATTTTATATGAAAATTTAATTGTTTCTAAATGCATATTTACAGACTTATACTTTTATTTTTCTTAATTTACTAATTTTACTTTTATGCGGTACAGCTAATACTGCCTTTGTATTGGTGGGAAACATTGAATTAATGTTGTGTTCACGAGGTAAGTTTCACCACATCTTTTAGTTTTTAATACAACGACTTTAACCCGTTTTTAGCAAGTAGTCTATTAAATTCTATATAGTTATATACAATTAATTAGTATTAGTATATTTTATTTGGTAATAAGGACATATCTATAATATTTCTTATTTTCTCTTTGGCGCAGTGTATAGACAAATTACAGATGAGGTTCACTGGTCGCAAAACAGTGTTTATACCTGCAATTTTGGTTAATCAGGCCAAGAATTTACAATTGTACTATTGTGGCTAATATTTTTGCTTTCATTAGTTATACTTTGGCTTATGACTGTTTCGATATACACTAGTGTGCAAAACTTAAGCAACAGGTGGATTTATTGCCATAACTTCACGAAAAATCATCTGAGAGACATGAAATTTGTGAGGGAGAGTACTATGTACGTAAAAAGGGTGACGAAAAACATCGGCGCTGAAAAAAAGGGAAAACAACGCATACGGTATGGAAACAAAAAAAACAAGCTTTATTGAATTCATAGTATCGTGACTCATGACTGTCTATCCAAAGGGAAAGGGCAACAAGCAGATGTTCCCTTTATGGTATATGCCCTTCCCTTATTACAATGGTTGCTGCGCCCCTCTCCGCATACTCAGAACCAGCTGGTCCAAAATTTTTTGGTGAAGTCCCCTTCCTAACAACATCTGTTTGAGTTGTTTGGGTTTTTCCCCCCGGATGATGTGCGGGGGCAATATTCCCCCAAAGCATCCTACACATGTTCGATGGGATTTAAATCTGGGGGGCCGCTGGCCAATCCATTCAAGGATATCTTCACTTTCCAGCAGCCTCAACCAAAAAAGTGCGATGTGGCCGTGCATCGTCATCCAAAAAAAGAAGTCTGGGCCAATGGCCCCTGGAAAAGACGCACATGGGGAAGAAGTACCTCCTCAAAAAAGAGATCCCCGGTTACACACCCCCGACAATGTGAAACTCAGTTCGCCTGTTCAGCATAATGCGTCCCCCGACAAGAACCCCCAAAACAATCGTAACGGGGTTTTCCTGATGTTACTGGGGTAAAACCGGGTCCCGATCTCTTCCCAAAACAAAAAAGGGTTGAGAATCGCTTCTGGTACTGAACCGACTCTCATCCGTAAAAGGACACGACTCATTGGGTTGTCCAGTTTTGTGCTCTCGGGCCCCCTGTAAAGGGGCTTTGGGGGCCAACTTTCAACGGGGGGCGGTTCAGGAGGGGGGAAAGGGGCCCCCCTTTTAAGGCGTTCCACAGTAAACCCACAAACCGGTCCCCTTTTACAGAGTTTCGGGGCAAGCTTTCTGACTGCTGCGACCTCTTTTCGCCGCAGGAGTAATCGGTCATCCTTTGCAGTTGTTGTCCCCGGGTAGCCACCCCCCAACCTTTTTAACAGCTGTACCCTGGTTTGGAACGCTTTCCGCGCGCGAAACAAACTTTTTTGATTCCGAACTCTGCAGCTACACTGGGGAAAGTACGCCCCCCCTCCAGCTTTCCGATCATTCTTCCCCGGGAAAGTCGTCCAGGAGATTTTTCAGCCATATTTTAGAACTGAAACACTGGCACTTGCACGAATATGTTGTATTGCGTTCTGTCCTTCTTTTTTCTACTGTTGAGCAGCGCGCGCCGACATCACGCGCTTTGCGCATAAGCCTTTTGGTTTTTTTCCCGGTATTTGCTACGCATGACGTTTTACTGACTTACGTGTCCACTGTACGATCTCCAGACCCTTTTTCTGCAATTTCATGGCTATCTGCTAAATTTTTACATTGTTGCTTAAGTTTTGCACACCAGTGTATTATTTTGGATTACATATATATAGTTACATGGCGAGTGAGAGAGTTTACTTATCTATTTATTCCATGTTGAGGCGATCCATTTCAAGCTGTTGA
>BMAV01001500.1:26523-74019 GCA_019973955.1 Trichonephila inaurata madagascariensis
TTTTGGCGACGGACCACGTAATTTTGAACCATGGTCAAGTGACGTGGACGACACCTGAGCTGGCACCCCCCTCTCCTAACTACCACACCACACCAACTTAACATTAGTCGAAGATAGCCTTAAATATTGATAGTATCAATGACGTACTATAAGATGGCTAAAATTATTCTTTTGGCATGCACATTTTTTTTGATTTTCTTTAAAAATCAGTTATTAAAATTCCCGCCCACCGCCATTTTTTGCATTTGTAAGCGTCAAATTAATAAAAGTAGTTAAGTAGAAATTCCATAGGATTAACTTAAGGTTAAAAAACTTTATATGGCCGTTAGACGGGAATCTTATAATCTAAGAAGTAAAATTACCCACAAGTCCTTTTTCTTTCCCCGTAATTTAACAGCAGTTATTAAGCACAAGTAAATGATTAGGCATATTCATAATTTAATCACTGTTATTATACAGAACGAAATATTATTAAATACAAGGGTCTCTAAGTGATTTTCAAAAGAAGTATGTAATGCATAATAATAATTATAGGAACCAGTAGATCAGTAACAGTTCAGAAAGGTATTGCGTGACTTTATATCATGAAGCGTATCTTGTGGCTATAGGAGAGCTTTACACATTAATGTGATGACATAATCAGTACTTAGTACAAGGAAATCAGTTCATAATTGTGAAGGGAAACTAATTTAAAAGAACGGGTTTTTAATTAACGTTTCCTATATGTGCACTCTACCAATGTCAATTTATGCTCAAAGCATTCACTAGATTCTAATTAAATAATTTTTTGGGGGTAGCCTAGTGGTTAAAGCATCGGATTCCAGACCGGAAGGCCTGGTTTCGAAGCCCGATGCCACCAAATACCCTCCGAGTACACACGGAGTACGTTCTCGTTAAATCAGTGGGTCCGAAAGTCTTGTGGGCCGAATAACGAGTGCAGGGGACTGGAGAATATTTCCCTTCCCTTCAGTTCCATGCCTAAATTGAGGAGGTGGAAATCGGTGGAGTCGCCATCTATCGTACCTTCGGGGAATTTCGCCGAGCTAATTCGTACTGTCACCTGTAAGGTGCTCAAGTCCAAGGCCAACGACAGGCGTACTTCTAGCACCTTGCCACGATGAATTTGTGGGCCTCGATCTGACTACGTCAAACAGGTGCCATTAGAAACAACGAAACAAATATTTTTTTTTCACATGCATGGTTATAAATATTAAACGTAATACTGTCCTTCGTAAGATTTGGACTATGATTGTGACGTCTCTCGCGTCTTTCTGATTAACATAACTCCTATGTTCTTTGACGGCCACGATTAATGGCAAAACCTTTCCAACCCAATACCAAGAAGAGAAACGGATCGAATATGTAAATGAGATATACTATAAAAGGATAGCGCGGCAAACCTAGATATAGCGATAGCATAATATAGCGTAGCAGGCTCAGAGGTTGTAGTGTGGAATCATTCTGATCAATAGCGTGATAAAGCTTAGTGCGAAATCTTGCTCATCAAGAATTAACAGTCCGATAGTTTTGGAAAGAATAGAAGCCTAGGATAAAGAAGTTGGAACCTTCGTTAATAAAGTTTATAGATACCATTATCTAGGTAAAGGAACCAGGACTGAGAAAGGTAATATTAGATATAAGTAATTAGATAACAAGATTATTTAGGATAATTGAGATAGAAGATCTAATTGCGTGATCTGACTTAAATACGTGATTTAATTTGGGCTCGACTCTCACTCTAATTAATAATTGTCAAAATTAGAATTTAAGTATTATAAGTTACTCTTAATAAAAGTTGTATTAAGAATTATGTCTCATCATTTTGATAATCCCACACCTCTAGCTTACGCGGATCCGGTAAGACATGGTCATCAAAGGATGGCAATGTCTCATGATGTAAAGATAAGACTCTATAAAATCATTTGACTTTATAAGAATCGAAACAAACATCGAGTTTTCGATAAATTAAAAAGTCAAAAACAGGAAAAATACTAACTACTAACCCCGATGTCATACAAACCGGTTTTAAATATTCCCTATGCAATGATGTCATTTCTATAAATAACTTATATTTCCCTTCGCTTCAACACGTGATTATATTTTTTACATTACGTTTTTCCTTAGAGTATTTAAATGTGGAATTTAAATATTTTTTTCTCTTGTTTTACGCTAAGAGCGAAGCCAATGCTGAAATATCTCTCCTGATGTTAAAATAAAATGCATGACTTGATCTCAAGAATAGTTTTTTTGAAATACCACAACTGCCTTATTACATCTATTCAAAATGAAATATTTTCGGCGATTATTTCATGTATATATATATTTATTTATTTCATGTGTGTGTATATATATATATATACATTTCATGAAAACATATATATTTTGTGAAAACGTTGGAATTTTATCTTCTATATTCGCGCCATTGATATTTTGAAATGGGATTTAATGTTATAAGATTCATATAATTTCAATTTTTTAATTGATTATTAAGTTGTGATTAAGTTTTATATATATATATCGTGACTTGGAGTAATGAAAAGTGCAGCCATTTATCATAAAATACTTTATTCCAATGATTCAGCAAATCGCCAAACCATGACTACAGACGAACCTTATGTCAAGCGTCAATCAGGAGAGAGTGTGCCGTTCATCCACGTGTTTTAAGTAAATCCGAAGTTGAAGTCAAAGTATTTATGCGGGAGGTGGGTTGAGTTGTCCTGGCAGGAAGTTTACTCCAACTGACATAGAAAGGGCAGGGGATTCAGCACACACACACACACATATATATATTATATACGGATCTAGAACATTTGCTATTATACTATTTTTGAAATTTCAATTCAGAGACATTTCTATACTCAATTTTCTATCTTGTCTCATTGTGTGTTTTAATAACAACTAGAGAGCAATTTGGCTATGCTGCGTCAATCATTTTAACTGTAAACACTTATTTCACTTAAATTACAAATCCTTACAAAAGATTTGCTGAGATTTTTTCCCACTTCTCATTTCCTCCAGACATCTAAAGTGAAGAAAACAAAACCAGTGTTCAAATAAACATTGGTTTCTATTTTAATGGTGGAAAGTACGAAGAGAACGAATTGGATTGCTTTTCTTTCTAAGAAAACTTCAAAAAAGAAACACGAGACACTTCTCGAAGCAAATCCCAAGGGTGACATTTCGTTTCAGAGGGAACAAGAAAGGGAGTGACAAACGAAAAAGAAAAAAATCGGAGGACTTTGAAAAGTAGCAATAAATGGAACGTAGTCGAGTTGTAAATGAAGTTGTTGAAATCGGGTAGAATAAATAAATAATATTAGAAGGGCTTCTTATGTGAAGGAAAAGATTTGAAATACGGTGCATAAATAAATACATGTGAAATAAAAAAAATGTGAAATTTTCAGAATACAGTAAAAAGTGTGAAAGAACTAAAAATATTTCCTAAAATGGCTTAAAAAATAAGATGTTACAACACTTTTAAGGTATCCAACTACGTTTGGAACCGCGATTTTGCAAAAGCGTGTAAGTGGATAATATTTATGATATTCAGTGTCACTTCGGTTAGAAAACGTACATAAAATTGTCTTAAGAATAGTATTACAATAAAAAATTATCTAAGTACAATATTTTGATAAAAAATGAACATTGAATGACCCATTTTCAGAATATTCTCCTTTTGTGAAAAATGCTTCTGTTTTAATAATATTTTGCCAGTTATAGCTCAGACCTCTGTACAAATGCTCAACTAGAATTTTTGAAATATATAACTTAGAAGTAGGTTTATCCATGTTTTACGACAACAGAGGGGAGAAATTTTAAGAAAGAAACGCCGATCATTATTTCAAATGGTTGTAACTCTGAAAATAATGTGAATTTTTCAAAATTCATAGTTGAGCCTCTGTACAGAGGTCTGAGCTATATACAGGCAAAATATTATTATAATACAAGCCTTTTTTACAAAAGGAGAACATTTTGAAAAAAGGTTATTCTAAATTAATTTTTTGCCGAAATATTGTATTTAAATATTTTTTTTTTTGTCAAAATGTCCTTAAAACAATTTTATACATGTGTTCTATTCTAAGTGACACTAAATATCATGAAATATATCCATTTATGCGCTTTTTTTAAAATCACGGTTCCGAACGTAGTCGGTAACCTTAATGTAAGTAGTATGTAGCTTTGCTTTCTTATGTTCTGCAGAGCACGAGGAAGGGCTGATGTTTAAGTAGCTTTGTATATTTAAAATACCAATATATTTTTACTTGATAAAACCCAACCAAAATAGAGCCCTCAGTTTTTTATTTATTTATTTATTTATTTTTGTTATTGTTGCACTAAGGCCTTTAGATACCTAGATACGCCACTGGCTTAAATCTGTAGCAAAAACTGCTAATCAAACCATTTTGTAACGATGTAATGCCATTACAATAAGTGCTAGGCTCTGCATTTGTTTCGCCGTTATTAAATACATATACATGAGTTGTACTCCATATTTATGTTCATAAACGTGTCGGAATGTCGATTCTTACTCTGGATCGTAAGCAAAAATAATGGTATCTACGAATCTTCATAGAATTACAATCAGCAGGAAGTCTCGAAGGTATTAATAAAATAAAGATAAAAATTTCTGATCTGTTCCGAATCTTGAAACAGCTGGAGAAGAAGCGATGGTAACGGTGGAAAAGTGACGAAGAATTATTCATTACACACGTTCAATACTCAATAATCGAACGTACTTTGCTTCGAACAAGCACGTTAAACTTCTATAAATGTGCTGAATAAATAAAATGAAATGTTTTATCTTTTGCTGAGTCACGTTGGAAATCTCATTCGTTTCTCTTCCGTAGTATTTTTGAATGGATTAAAAGCATGTGACATTAGAACCTTTTAAAAATGATAAACTTTATGTACTAGCAACACTGAACAACAAGTATGAAAAAAATCCCTGTTCAATAATTTCATTCCATTTGAATTGGGCAAAAAAAGAAAAAGAAAAAAAAAGTTTCCTGGGATGTGAACTTTTCAATAATCAGAATACAGCCCATAATATTCTTAAGAAATATTTCAGAATTATAAAAATTTACTTTAATAATAGTCATAAATAAAGTTAACAAAGATTCCTCTATATTTAATGGAGCAAGTTAAATCAAAATGACAGCATCTTATTCAAATTTAATTTTAAAAAAATAAAATGTAATAACAAATATGCACTGCATCTTAAGCATGTTATATATCAGCTAAAATAAAATGTAAAAATCTAGAAAATAGCTATTTGTAATTCGAAAAATCATACTTTGAACATTAAAAGAGACATTAATTTGTATTCAGAGAAAATATACTCATGCTTAATTTATTTTAATAATGTATCTAATAATGGAAATAATTTACTAATAATAATTGGAATGTCAAGAATCATTAGCAATATCAGTAATTTATATATTTTATTTACTTTAAAATATTTTAATTCCAAAAAAAATAGTCTTTATAATAAATGAATTAAAATTTATTTGAAAAATAGGAATGAAGAATGATAGAACAAACCTTTCAAAAAACGTTGTGGCCACGGTAGTCTAGTGGTAAAGGTATCAGATCGTGGCTGGCTTATCACGAGTTCGAGCCCAGTACCACTAATGACCCGCCGCGTAGGAGGGCGATTTCTGATTACTTTCAATTAACATTAATTAGTTTTAAAATTTCGCACGATTATCACCATATTGACACAAATTTGAATTGACACTACAAATCCGGGAGTGAAGACCAACAGCTAAAGTAGGGGTCAGCAAAACCTATGGCACGCGGACCACATGTGGCACACAGTACAATTCTCAGTGGCATATTCTGCACTACTTTACACATTTGTCAATATTTGTGAGGATGGAAGTTGACAAATATGTAATTGACGAACATCTTTACAACTATGGGTATTCACGGAATTACGAAAAAATCTGAAAGATAACTAAAATTAAATTTATAGCTACTTTATAATTTATTGAATGCCATTGCTGGAAAAATTTAATTGTTTGAAGAGAGAACATTGCATGTGTTCTCTGTTTTCCGCTTTTGGTTCTACGTATCTAAGTAAAAAAAAATCTTTCTTTAAGATAAATATTTCGAGTTCTAAAAGAAATTGTTTGACAACAATGGAATGCTCAGAATCTTGTCAAATTGAAAGTCTCAAATCATAACCCTGATTTTGAGGTGTGCAAGCACTAGGTTCGCATTAAAATTTTTATTTATCTTTTTATTTTAATTACAATAAAGAGAAATATTTATATTTTATGTTGTCTGTTTCTTGTGTGTTAATAAATATGTTTAAAAATACATAATATATGTATGATTTTAATTTTTAAAAATTTTTGTTGAAGAAATAGTTTGTTTTGTGTGATGTTTCTTTTTATATTAAGAAATATCTTTGAATGATGCAAACTAAATATATAAAAAAATTGTAAATCTATATTATTGACTTCTATTCCCTAACTCTGCATGCATTATCGCGGGAATCGAATTGTTTCAAAAATGTCCTACTGTGTGGCGCGCTGAATCATTTTGGTAGATTGATTTGGCACGCCACAGCTAAAAAGCTGTTGCAAACTATAAGTTTCAGGTAACTGTAAAAAAAAAAAGAGAATAAAAAAATAAATAAAAATTATTTTGTTTTAATTTTTAGTTTTCTTTTAAAAATTCGAAAAATAAAAAACAACAACCACGACCAGAACACGGTTCTTCGCACTTATTTAAAAAAAAGAAAAAAAACTTTTCAAATGAAATTATATAATTTTGCAATCCTAAGAGGAAACATCCAATCATATCTTACACGATTCCTTTTCACTTCATAATAATTAAGGTCAATTAAAATGACATTCAGTTTTATAAAGTAAGAAGTTTAACCATCAACTACATATGAGGGATTAGACGTATCCCGGAATCAAATTAAGCGTATGGCAGTTTCAATTCCGATGACCTCAACAGCGTAAGCAAATCCATTCTACAATTAAAATTGCAAAACAACGGGAAATTATCTGTCATGTGGCTTGAGTTATTAAAAGAACTATTGGTGTACTTTGGATCTACTTGAGTTAAAAATTATCACCATTTTTGCTTTAATGATTGCCTTCTTTCTTCTGCTCTGAAACTGTCAAATTGTTACAATTGTGGAAATGCAACATGTTACAAACAAATACTTTGTACACAAATACATGTTACTAACAAATTTTAACATAACACAACACTAAATTAATATGATGTAATTTAAATTTCCAGTTGCAAGGAAAAGCGTTATGGTGTTTTTAAGCAATGAAATTCTACATCAAGAGAGTAGAAATCTTTTTTAGATTTATTAATTCACCA
This sequence comes from Trichonephila inaurata madagascariensis, assembly GCA_019973955.1. Lineage (NCBI taxonomy): Eukaryota > Metazoa > Arthropoda > Arachnida > Araneae > Nephilidae > Trichonephila > Trichonephila inaurata. The sequence goes on from BMAV01001500.1 coordinate 33,871, forward strand.
ATAGTTTAATAAGGCCGTGAAAAATTAAAACTTCAGAAAATTGTATTCAAAATGTTTACTAAGATATTATAATGCATATATATCTATATTTGTGATTTTATACATTTTATCTTGTCGTAAAATTATCTCTTGACCCACCGCGTAAAGGGGCACGTGAAATCTGTCGAGGCTCAAAGTCGTCACGATTGTGTGTTGTGAAAGTTTGAGAGGGGTGCCAGCTCGGCATCGTCCTCGTCACTTGACCGTGATTTAAATTTATAGAGTTCATTGACATTAACTTTCACATTGTATCATTATGTGATGTTAAACAATTAATAAACTGGCGTAATTCTATAATGAGAGGGAAAAGAAAGCATAGGATAAGTTATCATCGACCTATATTTCATGCCCTGAAGTTAAAACTCACTGAATATTGATCATATACATTCAGACATCCCAATAAGTGAATGTCAATTTTACGACCCTTTCGAAAACTCGGACTAAGATACTGGTGTGAATTTGAAGGATTTATATGTTTATTTTTTCTTAAGTTACGTTCAGAACCGTGATTTTGCAAAAGCGTATAAATGGATAACATTTATGATATTTAGTGTCACTTAGATTAGAAAATGTATATAAAATTGTTTTAAGAATAGTATTAGAATAAAAAATTATTTAAGTACAATATTTTGACAAAAAATGAACACAGAATGGCCCATTTTTAAAATATTCTCCTTTTTGTGAAAAATGCTTTTATTATAACAATATTTTGCCTGTTTCTAGCTCAGACCTCTGTATATTTATATATATATATATACAGAGGCTCAACTAGAAAATATTTCTGATATATAACTTAGAAGTGGGTTTATCCAAGTCTTACTACAACAGAGGGGAGAAGTTTTAAGAAAAAAACGCCGATAATTATTTCAATGGGTTGTAACTCTGAAAATAATGTGAATTTTTCAATACTCATAGTTGAGCCTCTGTACATAGGTCTGAGCCATATACAGGCAAAATATTATTATAATAGAAGCATTTTTCACAAAAAGAGAACATTTTGAAAGAAGGTTATTCTAAGTTAATTTTTTGCCGAAATATTGTATTTAAATAATTTTTTTTGTCAAAATGTCCTTAAAACAATTTTATACATGTATTCTAATCTAAGTGACACTAAATACCATGAAAATTATCCATTTATGCGCTTCTTTAAAATCACGGTTCCGAACGTAGTTGGATACCTTAAAAGAATAAGAGTTATATTCGAAATACCCAAAATAGTTAAAAGATTAAAATGGCTTGCACATGGAAAACACTAAAAAAAAAGTTTTACCCAAACTACATTTTTTTTTTAATTAGCAGATCCGTTTGTAAGCCGACGCCTTTATTTTAACTTTTAAAAAGTTCCAAAACTTTTTCGGAAATATACGGTTTATTCATAAAAATTTCGATAGCAGCTTTTAATTTATAGTAGACAGTAGTGTAATTTGAATCTGTTCTCTACATACATTAAAACCAAAAAAATAAAATAGCAACTAGATTAAATCAAAAGGCCTCGACTTAAGATATCCGACTACGTTCGGAACCATGATTTTAAAAAAGCGCATAAATGGATAATTTTCATGATATTTAGTGTCACTTAGATTAGAATACATGTATACAATTGTTTTAAGGACATTTTAACAAAAAAAAATTATTTAAATACAATATTTTGGCAAAAAATTAACTTAGAATAACCTTTTTTCCAAATGTTCTCCTTTTGTTAAAAATGTTCCTATTGTATTAATATTTTGCCTGTATATAGCTCAGACCTCTGTACAGAGGCTCAACTATGATGTTTGAAAAATTCACATTATTTTCAGAGTTACAACCATTTAAAATAATTATCGGCGTATTTTCTAAAAATTTCTCCCTTCTGTTTTCGTAAAACATGGATAAACCGACTTCCGAGTTATTCATTTCAAAAATTCTATTTGAGCCTCAGTAGAGAGGTCTGAGCTGAATACAGGCAAAATATTAATACAATAGAAGCATTTTTTTACAAAAGGAGAACATTTTGAAAAAAGGTTATTCTAAGTTAATTTTTTACCAAAATATTGTTTTTAAATAATTTATATTTTTTTGTCATAATGTCCTTAAAACTATTGTATGCATGTATTCTAATCTAAGTGACACTAAATATCACAAATATTATTCATTTACGCGCTTTTGCAAAATCACGGTTCCGAACGTAGTCGGATACCTTAAAGTCTAACAGTTTCGACATAAAAAATTCTAATTAACTGTCATTTAACTGGATTACAGGAGATCGCGTATAATAAGCATTTATCCTTACTACTGAGTCAATATATTACACTTCACACGTCTCTCTTTCTTTTAGATAAGTAATATCCAAAGAAAAAGCAAAATAAAAAAAATATCTTGGAAAAGAAAGAAAAAAAACCCAATATATAACTTACATTTCAATATTGCAAATTATAATCATTTCCTAAAGAGAAAATCGTTCAGATTGACAGATATCACATTTAATCAAATGGTAGTAATCAAATAGATCCAGGGGGTGTCATTATTTCTTCACCAGACACTTAAAATATGTGAACCCAAACTGTCCTCGCCGGCGTAATTTCTCTAACTTCAAGCAACAATCGTCGAAGATTAAGTGAAGTACCTACCCACCCATAAATAATTCTTTTGTTTTTTGCAGCCCACCGTACGTATAATACCCTGATCGGCATCTTCAGATTAATCGTACGTCAGCTGAACTGCCCCTGTCTCGATGTCTGAGGTAAATAATAGCTTTCGAGGCTTCTAATGACGGATATTGATGGTTTAAAGACTTATCTCTGATCTAGAAGATACAGAGATACATAGAATTTGATTTGTGGCAATCGGCAGCTTTATTTCTTTGAACCTTGTTTGACGTTATTGCTACAAACGACACTTTTGAAATGTACGCATCAAATATTACGTAGTATTATCTTTTGTGTGGATGATATAATCATGCCTAAAAATAAACTCAAAATTCTCATAAATAAAACAGAGTAAGATATAAAAAGCATCCCATAAAATAATTGGATTGTAAGGATTTTAATAAGGATTAAAGGATTTTAACTGGGATAAAAAAAAATTTATGTATCTTATGATCAAATAATAAAACCTTTTCTCCCTTTTACATAGCAAAAAATATTCGAAACAATAATATCATACATATATCAACATATACTGAATCATATACTTTAATTTTTAATATTATATAAGCATTACTCTTTATACTTTCCTTATATATTTAATCCACTGGCTTTTTTTCCGCACCATACTTCACAATGGGTTTAAATACAAAATTTTTATCATAAAGTAATTTTTAAGAATTTTTTTTATTTCAGTAAAATAAATATTCCACAGTAAGACTGTCAAAAATAAACTCTTCATTTTTAAGAATTTTTATTTTAAAAAGAATGACTCGTGTTGTTTTACTGATCTGATTTTATTTGATTTTAAAAAACGAAGCACCGTGAAGAAACACGAAAGCTATTGACGAGAACCTCGTAATTTTAAACCGTTTTCAAGTCCCAAGGACGGCACCTGTGACCTGGCACCCTTCTTCTCCAAACTTCTACATCATGCAAACGCGGAGACTGAGCCACAACGGATTTAACGTGCATCAGTTCCTCTCAGTAGCGCACACAGAAGTTTTCCAGGGGAGGGGGGAGGATCCAGGGTCAAAAGTCTACCATTCTTGTATCATGCTCCTTTTGATTTTGTCGATTTTTGGGAACAAAAACAGTAAAAAACTAATTATTGAATAAATAATTAGTATTAATTAATAAAATTAATCATTAAAAACGAATATTTAATTAAATTTTACGTATTATATACTTAAAATTATAAGCAATCGGAAAAAAATCGAGGGCTTTGGGGGGGGCCGGGCCCCGCGGCCCCCCCCCCCTTGTGTGCGCCACTGGTTCCTCTACATGGCGGGGCTTCAGTGACATTAGGACTCAAACCCGTGATTCGGAACGACATCTTAATACCCTTCTTTCCTAATATTCACATAATGATAACTTGATGACTTTGAATCCTCGCAAATCAGCTTAACTACATGAGTCTTGTCATGACTGTCGACTGTTAAGCTCAGACAACGGTCACGATCTTGTGAGCACGTTGTCGAGTTGCGGGTTCGAAACCTAGTATCACTTAAGACCCATTATGTTAAGGATTTGATGCACGTTAAATCTGTCGAGGTTCAATATTCTGCAGTTGGTATGGTGTAACTCTTGGAGAGTATGGTTGGAATTTATGATCTCCGTCGCCAATAGGCTTGTGTTTTTCAGAATACGAAGTAATTTAAAAGTAAAAAAAATCAAATCAAATTGGAAGAACGGGACTCAAATCCGACACACGTTGCTTACGAATCTGTTTCTGCTGGCTCGGTGGTGTGGTTAGTTTGTCGCTGGCCTTCTGTACCCAAGTTTGCGGGTTTGACCCCGGCTCAAGTCGGCGGATTTTCATAATGCAGAAAATCGACAGCGGCCATGTCGTATGATTATACGGCATGTAAAAGATCCCTAGAGTGTCTGTTTGGCTTGGGTGCTCTTGGAAAAATTAAATCCTGGTACAGGTTCGCATCGTCAGAGCTCAGGTGCCTCCCTGTGAGGAGGAAACTGGGCGTCAAAATTACTTGCGGTAATTGGTATCGCCTATATGATGTCGCGCTAAGAAGTAATAACAGCTCCTGGGGAATGCACTAGGTCTACAAAGGTTAAAAGACCAAAACGCAGCCCCAATAGAAAAAAAAACGAATCTGTTTCCTTAATAAACAGAGACTACCACGTCTGTAACATATATTTTTAAAGTATTCGCGAAACTATTTGTACTATCAGTAGCTTTTCCTAAGATAGTATAATCTGTGTTTAAAAACCTTGTAAATTCTTATTTTTTTTATTTAATGTAGAAACTTTTTTCTCCTAAAGGCAAAGAAATTAGATATATATGATGCGTTCTGATTATTTACAAATTTTATCGAATACATTTTAACGTGTTAATTTAATCTTCAAAAAAAAAAAAAAAAAAAAAATTTTCCCACACTTTTTAAATTTAAATTTGCGTAGTACCAAGGTGTATAAATTCGTCTGGAAATGTCGTTCTTAGAACTTTCAATGCTCTTCTAGACCTCTATTAACACACACACGTGTTTTATGTCAAGCCTCTAAGTGTACTTCTTCTATTTCGGTAAAGTGTTCCTGGGAATCTATGGTCTGTGTCTAAAAAAACATCAAGAATGCCGCAGATGGGCTCTCAATCATAATCCTATAAGCTCTGGGGACGAAAAAAAGTTTCAACTCTGACGATCAACACAGTTACAACATGTTGTGCAACGAATGATTCTACAGTACGGTCTACATCCTTATATTTACCGTGAACTTAACAGAAAGTGCAATGACTTAATAAAAAGTAAAAGATTTGATTTGTATATAAAAATAAAACGTAAATAGAAAGAATTAATCTTACCTTTAAAAGAAAAAGAAAAATGTTCATCCTTGGCATTCACCATATTTTCTACCACTTCAACCTGTAACGTTTCCAACTCGTTGTTATACATATCCACAGATCTTAAACTTGGCAATGGCTTAAAAATCTGATCCGGAAGCATTTTGATTTTGTTCGAATTCAACATCAACATCTGGAGCTTCTCTAAACCTTGAAAAGCATTAGGTGCAATGTGGCTTATCAGGTTGTCTTTCAAATCTATTTCCACAAGCCTCGGCATGGAGTGAAAGATCTTGTCGTTCAAAATCCGGATCTGGTTTTTGTACAAATCCAATCGTTTCAGATACCGAAGCCCGCGGAACATGTATTCGGTCAGATCGGTGATTTGATTTCCCCACAATTCCAATTCTTTCAAACTCTGCAAGTCGCAGAAAGCACATCCTTCAACTCTGGAGATGTTGTTCCGGTCTAGGAACAAGTGCTCCAGATCGTCTAGTCCTGTCAGAGATTCGGCAAGAACTTCCTGAAGCAGATTCTCGCTGAGGGTCAACTTCTTCAGTTTGGGCAGATTCGAAATAGCATTTGCTTCCAGACTAGTAATCTCGCAGTTCTCCAAAACCAACTCACGCAGTTCTTTCAATTCGGTCACAGAGTGTGCCTTAAGCACACCTAAATTCCCTTGCTGAATGGTAAAACTTTTCAAAGTTTTCATGTACCTCAGACTCTCGTTGGGAACGAAGCTCAACCTAATGGGCAACATGGATTGCAGTTTTAAGGTTACTACGTTTTCAACATCGCTTAGAGATCTCCACACTTCGTCATATGGGTTCATGTTATTGGTGATAAAGCAAGTTACACTGGTCTCACCGTACCTAGAGTCACACGAGCAAAACATGGAAGTCTGGGGTTCATCGCACACACCACCTTCATAGGCTTCGCAGGACATCCACAGGAAAATGAAGCAGACCAAAAAGGGCAGCCGTAATCCACTCGCACCCATGTTAATTCTGCAACAAAAAAGATACAATTTTTAAAAGAGTGAATGTGATACTGGATATCTGGTTAGAGAAAGAAGGGAAGAAAAAAAAAGATCTTCATTTTTTTTGTACCAAGACGTGACGATAAAAAGGAGTTGGCAGTTCCAATCTGGACTGTCCCCAAAGATGTCTGAGTCGTTAAAGTGATTAAAATCTAGGGAATGAACAGACATTTATGAGGTCTAGACGAAAGGCATGTGATGGCTAAAATCCAGAATCATAAAAAAAAAAAAAAAATGAATGAGTGTAAGATGGGGGTGTTAGATAATCTGAGGAAAGAGGAGTGGAGTTTTTTAAAAGATCACTTTAAATCAGATGCAAAAGTTTTAACATACGAATTATATCTGATGGATTCTCACAGAAATAAAAAATTTCATTACTCTTTTCTTTATATACTCTTTTTATTTTTATCTATGTCTAATGATTAAACATGCAAGAAGATACATTTAAAACTCGTGAAAAACCCTTTCAAGACCAATTCTTTTTTTCTAAATAACAGACATCTCTAAGAGAAAGATAGCTTAACACGTTGTGTGTATGAATTTAAATGAATTTTATTTGTTATAATCTTAAGTGTAAAGTTATATATTATACTCATAAAAAGTGTTAAAGAGATTAAAAATGATAAAAGCCCATTAAAGTTAATTAAGAAAATAACTGATAAAGAAGTACATTGAATACGATAAAAAAAAATTGAAAGAGAGAAATAACGATGTGTAAATACTTCAATTACAAAAAAAAAAAAAAAAAAAAAAAAAATTGAAAAGGGACCGAGATTTTCAACATTACTAATCTGATAGATGTGATGTTTAAAAATATCTATGCAAATTTAAGAATATGTTGATAAAGTTAATAATGAGTTATTTTATGCATATTTTTACAATTATAGGAAAAATCCTAAAAATTGATAAAGAACAATATTCCATTTCATTCTCTTTAAAAAAAACCCAATAATTTTATAAACTGTGAAAATGGGACCAATTTTTAAGAACACTTATTTCAAGCATTTAATATTACTTTAATGTACTATTTTTAAAATTTTATCACGCTAAATATATTTATATGATTAAATTATAACAGATTCTTGTTATCTTTTATGCTCATAAAATTTCGTACGACTCAATGCAAATTTTTTATTTACGTAAAAATTATGATCTCGTTAATGTCCACCATAGATTCCAAACTTTTCTGCCTCATAGACCTCTTGACAGGTTTTTCGCGGTTTAGGGTAGACCCCTACTTACTTAATATTAAATTTTTGTAAAAATCCATCAACTTAAATGTGTTTTTGACAGCAGATATAGAGCTACTAACTTTAAAAGATTTAAATTTTTAACTGTAGTGAAGGATAGTGTTTAAAATTTAAGATAAAAAAATGTTAATTAACTGAATTAAAATGCAATTAATGCATTAAATAACTGTTACATAAAATAACTGAGCAACAAACAAATGCTTTTAGCAGGGGATGAATCTGGGGATGCAATAACAAATTTTCAACATTTAACATCAATCTTGTCAGGTTAAACCCTAAATATCTCCTCGGTTAATAGTGTCCAGTCTTTTCTTCTTTCTTTTTTTTTGTTTTGGAGATTGGCAAGTGTACTGAAACTCCTTCTTATTCGGAAAAACAAAAACTTTCTCAAGATATTCCATAATATGGAATAAATAACAGGTATATCTTTTGATTGCCAAAATTGTTGACATCCGATACTAAACTTTACTTTAAGATCTTCCGTCAATGCCTAATCTTAGTGCCTAATTCTTGTAATCTGACATTTTTTTAGGCTGTTTTCGGTAAAAGTACGAGCTTGAACTAAACGAGAAGCACATTGTCAGACAGAAAAATGCCTCAATTTCCATAGAAATTTGCAATATCTTAACTCATACCTCTGTTAACAATATAGAGTTTTTAAAAATTTCAAAATATTCCATGAATATTTTTCCTTTTCGTTTCAATACGTGAAGGCGTAGCCCATTTAACATTACGATATAGGAAAAAAAAACACGAAACACATTTTATACCAGAAAAAATGAATCAACTCGGTTAAAAATAGGAAGTATGATTAAAAATACTGCTCTTTAAAGGATAGTGACGCCAGAATATCATATTATTTTTTCATTTCATTTATATCTGAAAAAATGTTCCAAATTCGGGTCCTATTCTTTAACATTGACCGAAAACAGCCTCTTTAAGTGACCATATGAATTCATTGTCTACTCTGGTATTACGATAGTCAAAACATTTTCAAACCTAGTTTCAAAATCTAAAAAAAGGGCATTTAAATGTTGAACGTAGGTTAAAACTTCTTTTTCTTGGCAGATAGTCTGTGACCAATTAAGAAACTGGAAAAATTTTCGATGTCCAATATTATACTCCTTTAGTTTAATTCTGGCAAGAAAGGCTGAAATGTGGTCCTTGTTTTAGTAAAATTTATGCTGCTGCCTTGTAATTGCAAACTAACCTCATTAAATTTAGTAAATAAATCTATTAAATAGGTACGTCTGATATTCTGTAATCATTTTAATTTAATTAAATTAAATTTCCTTTTTTAAAATTAAAGTCACGATCTGGCTTAATGAGAGCCACTATCGTAGACCCCCATTTACGCCTCATGAGCCCCCAGATTATTTTTTCGCTAACGTGGACCCCTTGCAGGTAGGTTGTCATAGACCCCGGGGGGTCTATATAGACCACTTTGGGAACCACTGATGTACACACATTGAAAACACACAATTTAATTCAGAAAGCATCCATTACTTTTCTGATAATATATTTACACAAGAGACAAACAAAATTAATTATTTTTATTGATTTATCTGTAAAATACTGGAAAAATTCATCTTTTTTCCAAGAATTTATTTTTCAACTAAAGTTAGCTTCATGAAGCATGCTATCTATTGTTATCGTTGCTATGTCATCGTCATTTGAAATGTTTGGATAATTTAATTATACAAGCATATTTTTTTGAGAAAGTTTTTGAAATTACAGTATTGCTCCCGATATTTTTAAAATATTTCTATTTCATTTTAAAAGAAAATATATTACAAAAATTGAGTTTCGTTCAATCAAATAGATAGAAAGTATTTTTCCACATTTTTTCATTCAAAAGTTTATAAAATATATGCACAAAAAAAAAAAAAAAAACACACAAAAATCAATCTGATGTACGTATAATTATTTTATTTAATGGTAGTAATACCAAATATATATATATATATATATATATACACATACAGTCGGACCTCTTTATAACGAAGTAGCTAAATCCAGGAAAAAGTTCGTTATATGGAAAATTCGTTACATAGAGGTTCGTCTTTCAATTTTCCTTATAAACCACATAAAACAAATTTTAAATCCATAAACACTATACATTAAAAAGTGATTATTTACACCTTTTGTAAATTAATAATATTTATTTTATATATCTTGCCTATCAAAAAGAAAGAAAAAAAGAAAGAAAAACTGCAAGGAAAGTTTCTTGACGCCTTTATCCTCTTCCTGAAGAAATAATCATTTTTCTTTGATGCTCAAGCACTTTCGTTTTGACATTTTCAAGCTACAAGAAACGAAGTTACCAATACGACTGATCAACAGTGCTAATGAACGGAGACTAGTTCAAGGACACGGGAGCATGAGACAACTCCACTCAGGGTGAAAGAGGATATAGAAGACGTTTCTAGTGAGCTGGACAATGGGGGTCAAAGGTTGCACTTCTTGGATGAAACGCCCAGAATTCTATTGCTCTCGTCGAGTTAGGCACCTAATAAAACCAGTTCAAGATGTATTACCACCATATAATGAGTTAAAAGAAAGAATAACTAGGAATGTCCAGAAATATTTTTAAAAAAGGGAGACAAAAAACTGAATCATTAGAGAAAAAGTTCGCTATATAGAAAATACACTTCTCTATTGGGAGGTTATTTTGCGAAGAAAATCGAGAAATGTTCTTGGTTCCAGGGAAAAGTTCGCTAAGTTCACCCCAACAAATTTTACGAACACGTACCTCTCATCAACTCTATAACCCTTATTCCCCCAACATGTTCAGAATATGGAAATAAAAAAAAAAAAAAATACCAAAGTCAACTTTACTTATATAATCATCAACAAATCTCAAGGAAAGTTATTTTTTATTTTTGAATTTATTACTTTTTTTAAATCTCTAAAGTTTTAAATCAGTCCAGACTCTAATTTCATTTCATCCTTCTTCAACTCTCCAACTTGTCCTCGAACTAATAATTTCAATACGCCAAAACGTGTCCAGAAATAATCACAAAAGCGATTAACCTTGACCCATAAATCCTTTCTCACACAATTATCACCCATACCCATCGCGTAACTAGCACTTCCAGCTTTATCTGCCCCCTCGTCCAATCTCGACATGCCAGAACATGTTCCTTCCATCACCTGAATCATATTTCTAAACACCCCAACCCCTGACTGCTGATTACTTCACTCAGGCAAAGAAATTCATTCACGTGTTCAAATAAAACACGGTTGCCTTCATTTTCTCTCCTTGGCTCCTGTCCAGAAAAGAGTATCAAGAGCAAAGATCCCGCTCAATAGGCCATGTGTCACGTTAATCCACAACTTCCTGCAGCCAAATATAAACCCTATGACACCTGATGGAATGAGTCACGCGATTCCCCGATTCTTTTTTTACTGCATTAAAACCCCGAGAGTTTTAATGTGTCCCATTCTCTGTTTGTTGGAATACCCTTTCAAAAGCGCCGAAAAGCGATAAATTTAACCTCTGGGGCTCTAGTATGTGGGTTTTTTAGGTGGGTCCGTTACGAGGTTATAAATTAAAATTAGTTTCAGTGTGTGTGTGTGTGTGTGTGTCTTAAGGCGTGAATTAGTGTTATTGTCCGAGGAATGAAAATAACTTTTGTTTTGGGATTGCCTACCTTCTCTTTTGATGTTGATGTGAGTTTATGCTATTTGTTTTGTTGAGCCTTTGTTATTTTCCTGCTGAAAAAAAGTGAAAACACATTTATCTTTTTTTTTTATTATTATTCAATTAATCCATGTGAAGCGTTTAGAGGCGGCATAAAGTACAAAATGGAGCTGACTCAGAAAAACGAAAGCTTGCTCATCAGTCGTTTAAGACTAACATTATCCGTACAAAAAAATGGTAAATACATATGCTCTAGGCCAGGGGTGGGTAGACTTTTCCAGGGTAAGGACTACTTCTAATTTTTCAGGGTGTTGCGGTCCACTCAGTGTCAATGGAGAACACAAGGGGGGGGGAAGAATTATCCGCGGATCCACCCCCACAGCCCTTAATTTTTCTCCTCCGATTGATTATAATTCCTATATATTAGGCAAAATTTAATTATTTGTTTTTTTTATTAATTAATGCCAATCAGTAGCGCACACAGGAATTTTTATAGGGGGGTCCAGGGTCGAAAGTCCACCATTCTTGTATCATGCTCATTTTGATTTTGTTGATTTTCGGGAACAAAAAATAGTAAAAAACTACTAATTATTGAATAAATAATTAGCATTAATTAATAAAATTAATCATTAATAACAAATATTTAATTAAATTTTACGTACTATATACATAGAATTATAATCAATTGAAAAAAAACAACGGCTTTGGGGGAGGGGCCGAACCCTTAGAACACCCCCTTGTGTGCGCCACTGATGCCAATTATTTATTTAGTAATTTATCTTTTACTGTTTTTTGTTCCGGATAATCTGCAAAATAAAAAACATATATTTGGCTGCGTATTGGGTATGATACAAGAATGGTAGACTTTCGATCCTCGCGCTCCCCCTTGAAAAATTCTTGTGTGCCCCACTGCCGAGGGTCATAGGTGTGGTGAGGTAAGGAAAAGGTCTGCAATATTTATTATAACTAAATAATACGGAATATGTATACTTACATTCAGAACTAAAATGAAAAAAACTAACCCTTTAAAGCCACGTTTAAAGCACAAAACGCAAGATACCAAAACATAATAATAATAGCCCCAAAAATACTAATATCAAATATAATGCATTTATTATCAAACGATACAAAGTACATTAAAAAATAAAACATTTATCTTAAGTTAGTTTTGGTTGTTATAATCAGTAGATATAGTCTGCATACTGTTAGTCAATCTTTAATATTTCGGTATACAATTACTGACGGCTTCAGGCGGTCACCCCAGAATGTCTTAGCGGATCACCGGTGGATCGCGATCCACGTAATGCCCACCCCTACTCTAGGTCAGAGGTCTCTAAACTTTATCAATCGCGCACTCTCAAAACGAAAATAATTAAGAGTTTTATCCCTCTCCCCATGTTATATGCATTTGTATTGTAAAAATCATTATAAACAATATCAATATATTTAAGTTACATTACAAATATACACTATGCATTTAAATTTAATTTCAGCAATGTGTAGCAATTTTTTTGATAGTCCAGAAGTATCTTCCTTCTGAAGACTTGCGTGCGCATGCTTTTTAAAGTTGGTACATTCATGTTGTTGAGCTAATGAGTATTTATTAACGCTGCAATAAATAATGCAACACGAGGGCTATTGACGACGGATCTCGTAATTTTCTGACAAGGTCGACTGACAAGGAGAAACCTGAGCTGGCATCTCCACCCAACTACCCCACCACGCCAACGGGAGGACTTTAAGCACAACAGATTTAATGTACATCAGCCTCTGTGCATGGTGGCTCGAATTCATGACACGCCAGCCACGAGTTCATGACCATGACCACTAGGCTACCGCGGCCACGTTAAGCTATCCGATTACAATGAACAATGACAAAGCCTCAAAATCACTTGAAACACAATCAAACACTCGCAAATGAGAGTGAGGTTATTTCTTGGAAGTAACCCCATGAATCCTTTTACTTACCCCTTAAAGCACCCACATCTTACTTTGGGGACCGCTGGAATGGGTAATAGTTTTCATTTTCCCTTTCTTTTTTAAAAGACTAGCAAAAAATATGTTAAATTGAATTATTTTTTCGCAATTTATAATATGCCTTATTAATTTGGAGACTCAACAAGTTAGTGAAAAAAGTTGCATCAGAAGATTAATTATTTCCTAATAAATGCGATTATTAACAACATAGGACTTGTACTTTTTTTATAAATAAGTTTTCGACGCCAAAACATTTTTTTTTTTTTCTTCTGTACATAAATTGCAGTATAAAAAGAGCAAAGAAAATTTAATTAACTTTTTAAAGTCTTATTTTGAAGAATTTTCCCCTGTTATCCGTATAATTATTATTATGCAAAATATTTATTATTATAAACTAAATTTTTGTCAGAAAATGAAATGTGAAAATAATTATATGAATAACAAGGGGAAATTAATTTTTTTAAAAAAAACTTATTGAACGGAAAACAATTTTTAAGTACCACATAACCACTAAATTCCAAAATAAATAAGTAAAATAAAATGCCTGTAATGGAATACTAGCGAAAAAAATTTATTTTACAAATGTTCTAAAAACATTAACGAAAAAAAAAATTTAATAGAGATATCTTCATCAAATAAACAATATTATTTAAAAACAGATTGTTTGAAATACTTTATAAAATTAATTTATTATTAAATTTCTAACTGAAATACCTTTGAAATAAATAACCACTAGCTATTAAAATGTTCTAATAAGTTTTTTATATAGTTTATGCTAAGTTCGAGTAAAAGTTCATTGACGAATTCGCCTGCATCACTTTTCTGTATTTCATTTCTATTTAATAATTCCCAAAGCACTGCAAGTAAATATTAACTCTATGTGAAGGCGATGAAACTAAAAACAACTAAATGAAACGAAATAAATTGGAAATATATATATATAAGGTATAATTAGATTACATAAATCATAAGGAAATCATTAAATCATCGTGTTTATGTCAAAAACGTATTATTAAGGGGTTTTTAAATAAAAAAAATGTCTTTAGTATAGTTGCTACATATATAGATGAGTGCATTTTTATAATTAAATTTATAAGAACGTTTACATACATCATCAAAACATAGAAAAAATATTAAAAGTATAATTTTCAGTTATGTTTTTAATTTTCTACACATAAATTATTTATTTTCATTGAAAAGTAAAAATGAATTAAGATTAAATGCAAAACATCTCAAACACTTTTTAATTCTGGAAGTTCAAGGTTACTTTTATACAAAACTGATTAGTTTTTTTTTTAATATTAAAACATGTGTTTACAAAATCACATGAGTGAATGTTTTGTTCTCTTTTAACGCAAGGAGGCATGAAAATGAATTTACGAAGATCCAAATTTTAAGAATAAAAACATTTTCTATTATAGAATTTTTTCATATACAGCTTGGCATTTCTATTAATACTTCATTCAAATAAAACAATAACTAGCTTCTAAAAATAAAACTTTTGATAATAATCATTCAACCTTTTTTTTAAAAAAAAGAAAGAAGCAATCCCACGCTATTTATCCTCTAATCATAACTATACTTGAGGTTAACCAAAAACATCTCAAAAACATCAACATCAAAACTAAAACAAAAGATTAAACATCATTTTAACCATCTAAAGTGCTTTCTTGTCAAAAGAATTCAAATCTCTATTGTAATCTAATGTCAATAACCTTAACTATATGCTTTAACTTGCACAAATCGGAATAATTGCTTTGAGAGCACATTTTTTTCCCTTGGTTCTTGGAACGATGGTTGTTAAGTACCAAAAAGCAAAACTGTTTGCAAGTTGGCGTGAAATGGACCACACGGCTCGCTCCATGAAAGTGTACCAATCGACAGAGGACATCTGATATCGAGAGTAGATCTTTAGCAACGAGCCATTTAAGAATCTTAAGGAGTGAAATGACTGTTGCTAGTCACAGAAATCTCGTCAATGGAAAGATTTTTTTTTTCTCTCTCTTACTTAACAGCGCCGTAGTAACTCGAAAACTCAATAGAAACTTCTTTCTGAGCAGGAGGAATATTTTTCTGAAGTATAATTGATATTTATCGCAGGGATTTTTTTTAAATACATGTTTGCAAAAGAGATGTAGTATTTTTCTAATACAATTATAAAATAAAACTGAAAAATCTCGGGACAAATGTACACCGATGTTCATGGCCTTTAAAGTATGAATAAAATGTATCCTTTTTCAAATTAAGAAAAGTAAAAACACAATAAAAAATGTTTTCTACATACATTTCAGAAAAAAAGCGACTCACTCTCATCACGAGATATCTGGAACTATTGGAACTACAGACTTTTAAGTCTGTAGATCTAATAGCAGATAAAAAGGGGTTTTTTTTATAATTATAACGCCCCGTAACACTCTTGTAAGTCGATTTTTGAAAACACCTTTCTAAGCTGATCTCTGTTCAGCAAAAGTAACACATTCTTACAAATTTTGTTCAATAAACGCTTAAAATGGAGCAAATAATTTATATCTGGGATGTGTAATACGTTAATATTACTTTTTGTTGTATTTATTTTATGTTAAAATTGTAATATTCGCAACCAACGCCAGCTTTTACATTATAATGGCGATTCAATGGAAACCTAAAGCGACATGTTGGCGATAGAGCCAAGTTGGCATCATTTTTGGCGACTCTGTTGGCAACTTGGCGATTGATTTAACGGTGCATAAGTTTATATGCGTGTAGAGCCCCCTGGTGGGAATATGCAACAAAGAGGATAGAACAAAAACCTTCTCCACAAAAAAATACATATACATGCCAATTTTCATAGTGATCGGTTGAACGGTGTTGGGGTGATGCGATTTCATACAGACAAACAACCATTTTTATACAGAGAGATAAGTCGTATGGGTGGCGTGGTTGGCTTGTTCGCTGGCCTTCTGTACCCAGGGTTGCGGGTTCGACCCCGGCCCAAATTGATAGATTTTCATGATGCAGAAAATCGACAGCGGCCATGTCGTATGATTATTCGGCATGTAAAAGATCCCTAGGGGGTGCTCTAGGCAAAATTAAATCCTAGTACAGGTTCGCATCGTCGGAGCTCAGATGCCTCCCTCTAGGGAGGAAACTGGGCGTCAAAATTACCTGCGGCGATTGGTATCCGCCAATATTGCGCCGCACTAAAAAGATATACCAGCTTTCGGTGAATGTACTAGGTAGATTGATGAACTCTTTTAAAACTGTTCATAATCTGCCATTAGAAATAAAAAAAATAGAGAGAGATAATTGAAAAACACAAAACTTATTAAACATACGTCTATAACTTAAGTAAGATGCATGCAAAAAGACATTAATTCTGAAGTCAAATTTCTCTAGCTCTAAAAAAATCAAATTTACCAGTTTCCTTTTATCGTGGTGTTTTTTATAGGATCCATGTTAAAAATTGATAAATGTCAAAACAAATATATAGGAACAGTGTTTATTACGTTAGAATGGTACGAAGTAAATATTTCCTACAGACTTTTTTTTTTTTTGCTGCGATGTGTGATCTTTCTATATATTTTTTAAAAGACTATGGATTTTATCAATATGCTATTGATAAAGTGAAATTAACAATATTTTGGGACTGACTACAAATAAGTTTAACAAGCAATATAAAAAAAAATTGTAAGTCAATTCCTACTTAGATTAACAAAGAAAAATTTTATTTTAGCTACTTTTTATTAAATAGTTACAATTAATATAAATATGTATATACATGGACAGAATCGCAACATTAAGTGTTAATTAATTTTTATTAATTATCATTAAAGTATAGTATTGACATCCAAATCAATCGTGTATATAAAATTTCAGTTCAACTAAATGCTTTAAAACGTGAGGGAAAAAACCTTTTTAAGTTTTAATAAAAGTCGCCAAAACTGATGCCAACGTGGCTGTGTATTTGTAATTCTTTAAATAATCAGTTTTAATCAATTAAATTTTATTAATTATGATTAAATTATTGTATTGTCATCCAAAATAATTATGTATATAAAATTTCAGCTCAATTGAGCGCTTTAAAATGTATCTTATTAACGACTGAAAATTCCACCAAGATAAATAAATATTTATAGAGAGAGTGAACTAATAGTAGGAATTGAATAAATATACAGAGAGTGTGAGCTAATAGTATAAATTGAAAAAGAAAACTCACACATTTTTTTTCACCATAATCCGTGCGTATTGAACGAACTACTATAACAGAATTAACTCTCAATTGTATAAATATACTATCCTCAGATACCGAAAGAGCTTCCACGATAAAACTTTCACCACTTTGGTAAAACATTAATCAATTCAATAAGAGAGTAGACAAATAAAAATCAAAATTTCTCAACTGTCATTGAACATTTGATCAAACTTGTGTCTGACGTTCAGAGGAAGTAAGTCGAACAGGCGCGTTACATCACTTATTATTCATAACTTGAATTGAAAGCAGGATAAGGTTATTACTCATCACTGTAATTCCCGTGCTTGTTCAACAAGATCCCCGATTTCTTGGCCTGAAGTCAATACAGGAAATACAAATGGAATAGTCACACGTAGTTTATTCATTCAAGAAATTTGAAATAATTGTAAGAATTGACTTATTCAATGCATTGCAAGTCCTGTGAGATCATATCCAGCATGAATCAGAGAAGCTGCAATGTAGCATAATGGTTTTTAACAAAGAAGTTGTAAGTCCTTGAGCAAGTATTTACCGACTATATACTATTTCTGATACAGTTGTTAAAAATTAAAGTCTCTTAAGGTATCCGACTTACGTTCGGAACCGTGATTTTAAAAAAAGCGCATTAATGGATAATTTTCATGATATTTATTGTCATTTAGATTAGACTACATGTATAAAATTGTTTTAAGGACATTTGGGCAAAAAAAATTATTTAAATACAATATTTTGGCAAAAAATTAACTTAGAATAATCTTTTTTCAAAATGTCCTCCTTTTGTGAAAAATGCTTCTATTATAAAAATATTTTGCCTGTATATAGCTCAGACCTCTTTACAGAGGCTCAACTATATTTTTGAAAAATTCACATTATTTTCAGAGTTACAACCCATTGTAATAATTATCCACATTTTGTTCTTAAAATTGCTCCCGTCTGTTGTCGTAAAATATGGATAAAACCCACTTCTAAGTTATGTATTTCAAAAATTCTGGTTGAGCCTCTGTAGAGAGGTCTGAGCTATATACAGGCAAAATATTATTATAATAGAGGCATTTTTCACAAAAGGAGAACATTTTGAAAAAAAATTATTCTAAGTTAATTTTTTGCCAAAATATTGTATTTAAATATTTTTTTTGTCAAAATGTCCTTAAAACAATTGTATATATGTATTCTAATCTAAGTGACACTAAATATCATGAAAATTATCCATTTATACGCTTTTGCAAAATCACGGTTCCGGACGTAGTCGGATACCTTGAAGCGAAGGTAATGATAAAAACTGCTGCAGTTAAGTTCTATGATATCATTAATTAGAAAAAAATACAGTGGGACCTCTATATAATGAAGTGGCTAATTCCCCCCAAAAAGTTCTTTGTATTAGAAAATTCGCTATATAGAGATTCATCTTTAAATTTTCTCTTTATAAGCCACATAAAAAATATTTTAAATTCTTAAACACTATATATTAAAAAAAGTAATCATTCACACATTTTTGTAAATCAATATATATTTATTTATTTTATATATCTTATGTATCAAAAAAAGAAAAAAAAATTTCAAGGAAAGTTTCTCGAAGCCTTTATCCACTTCCTACAGAACTAAATTTTTTTCTTTGATGCCCAAGCACTTGCGTTTTGACATTTTCGAGCTTCTAGAAACGAAGTTACCAGTACGGCTGATCAACATTACAAATGAACGGACACTAGTTCAAGAATACGGGACAACTCCACTGAGAGTGAAAGGGGATGTCGAAGATGTGTCCAGTGAACTGGACAATGGGGGTTAAGGGTTGCACTTCTTGGATGAAAGTCCCGCAATTATATTGCTCTCGGCGAGTTTGGCACTTAATAAAACCAGTTCAAGATTTTTGACCACCATAAAATGTGTTAAAAGAGAGAATAATTTAAAACATGGAAAATAGGAGGGAAAAAATTGAATCACAAGAGAAAAAATTCGTTATATAGAAAATGCACTTCGCTATTGGGAGGTTGTTTTACGAAAAAAATCGTGGAATGTTCTTGGTTCCAGAAAAAATTTCCCTTTATAGAAAAATTCGCAATATAGAGGTTCGTAATATGGCGATTAGACTGTATTTAATTGTTTAATTTTGTTCTCCCTTATTTTAAAGTATTTCTAAACATTTCAAGTTATTCTCTCTTTAACACATCTTATGGTGGTCGTAAATCTTGAACTGGTTTTATTAGGTGCCTAACTCACCGCGAAAGCAATAGAGTTCTGGAAGTTTCATCCAAGAATAGCAGCCTTTAACCCCATTGCGCAGTTCACTGGAAACATCTTCGATATCCTTTTTCACTCTCATTGGAGATGTCCCGTGTTCTAATTATAAAATAATGTACGTTTAATATTACTTGTAGGAAAAAATTATATAATGTCCTTAAAATTTATTAATTTCTATATAAAAATATTTTCTTAATATTGAAATCCAGTGAATTCTTCGACATTCTTTTTCTTGTTTTCCTTGCAGTTTTTCTTACTTTCTTTTTTGATGGATAAGATGTATAAAATAAACATATGTTAATTTAAAAAAAGGTCTCTAAATAATTATTTTTCAATATATAGTGCTTATGAATTTAAAATTTGTTTTATGTGGTTTATAAAGTATATTAAAAGATAAACCTCTATATAACGAATTTTCCATACAACGAACTTTTTTCCGGGATTTAGCGACTTCGTTATGTAGAGGTCCGACTGTATTTGATTACAATATCCGTTTTAATATGTATAGATATAATACAAATTTGTATTGGAAGGTGTGATCTATGGATCAGAAGCAAAGAACATTCTAGAATAAAAATCTAATAAACCAATTATTCCACTAATTTTCTGTTCATATTCTGAATTAAATTATATCTTTAAATGTTTTGCTTAATTATTAGCATTATAATCATATGTTAGAAAATAAAATGTACGGAGGTGAGGGTTTATGCAGATAATTAATATTTAAAAAGGGGTCGATATTGAAGAGTGTTTAGAACCCCCGATCTAGATCAAAGGATGTGTACCATTTTGACTCTCTATATTCAAATCAAAGTTTGCTCAAAATTGTTTATTTTCTCTGTACATCAGCTTTCTTCAAGTACTCATTTTTCACTTATAAGTGTAAACATTAAAGCATTTACAAACAAACATTCACGAAAAGAAAACAGTTATGCTCTAAAAAAAAAAAAAAAAAAAAAAAAACATCAAACAAAAAAAGATCTACCCTCGCGGAACTTAATACCACCTTTTAGTTCGAAAATCCTCACGAACCACACGACCTCTTGATAGCATTTAAGATAAAGTACGAACTTAATGTCATCACTGTCGGCAGTTGCTTCCGGTTGAAAGAATCCCCAGCTACTGTATCTTGCCAGAGAAAGATAAAAGAGGATTAATTAAAAGTAAAGGTGGAAAAATAAAAAAAAATAAAACGCAGGTGCAGCCAAGATGTCAAACCTTCGACATGAACAAACATACGATGCTGTTTCTGTCTTCCTAAATGCATTCTGCGCAGCCAAAATAAACAGTTGAATCCGAATCCTTGGTTCCGAGGCTCTTACGAACATAAATTTAGATCGATTCAAACAATTAGTCACTATCACACAGTTTAAAAGGTACCGTACACACATATTCCAGAAAACAGTCAAGCATTGCCAAATGTTAAGCGTAGGCAAGCATACGGAAGAGAGGCTTAGCATAAATTAGACATTGGTGAGTTAAATGTGTGTAGGTGTTAAGCAAAATCCTAATTATAAATATTGCCGCCAAAGAGGGGTGAGTCATATAGGTTTACATAACTAATCTACTTGATGCTGTTGCATCAATCTCGTAAATTGGTGGATTCGTAACTCGTAAATACGATAGTTTACGTGAAATTAGTTTATACGAAGAGTTTCACAAGTTTCAGGGAGTTTTTATGTTAAACACTCTTTCTAGTTTTACTCGTAGAAATATAACATAAAGTAAAATATTTCTTTGTAAATAACTTTAATAAAAAAAATATATATTACTTTGATTCACAAGTTTCTAAATTAAAAACGGAGCATATTGGATATTTTTAAACATTGTAGATTTCCCATTTTTTAATTCAATCAATTATTAAGTATGACTATTACCTAAAAATTCATAATATATTGTAATATTTATTATCAGAAATTTGATTTAAACTATAGAAAAATCAATAATTTTTATTTTCAGGTATTATTTTTTTTTTATTTTCTTCTCCGTTTTATATTAGATTCTTCAGTGGCGTAACTGAGATTATTTCGGCTCCCCTGCAAAGTCAGGTTTTGGGCCCCCTAGAACCCTGGACCTCCCTGCGATGCGGAGTGTACGTTACGCCACTACTATTTTTTCATTACACCAGGGGTATACTTTTTACACGTTGGGAAACCCTTTGAGTTTACCGTTTTCTTGAAAGGACTTCTTGATCAAAAAAACAGAAAAAACAAAAATATCAGATTTATCCTACTCAAATTTGCAAAATTATTATTACATCTTTATTTTATCTCAATACAACCATCTTAAGGTATCCGACTACGTTTGGAACCATGATTTTGCAAAAGCGTATAAATGGATACTATTTATGATATCTAGTGTCACTTAGATTAGAAAATGTATATAAAAATTTCTTAAGAATATTATTACAATAAAAAATTATTTAAATACAATATTTTGACAAAAAATGAACATAGAATGGCCCATTTTCAAAATATTCTCTTCTCCTCTTGCGAAAAATGCTTCTATTATAATAATATATTGTCTGTGTATAGCTCAGACCTCTGTACAGAGGCTCAACTAGAATTTTTGAAATATATTACGTCAATAGCGGGGAGAAATTTTAAGAAAAAAAAACTCCGATAATTATTTCAAATGGTTGTAACTCTGAAAATAATGTGAATTTTTCCAAAATCATAGTTGAGCCTCTGTACAGAGGCCTGAGCTATATACAGACAAAATATTAATGCAATAGGAGCATTTTTTACAAAAGGAGAACATTTGGAAAAAAAGGTTATTCTAAGTTAATTTTTTGCCGAAATATTGTATTTAAATAATTTTTTTTGTCATAATGTCCTTAAAACAATTTTATACATGTATTCTAATCTAAGTGACACTAAATATCATGAAAATTATTCATTTATGCGCTTTTTTAAAATCACGGATCCGAACGTAGTCGGATACCTTAATAAGATAATGAATGGTAAGATATCTAATGGGGTTTATTCATAAAATATGTCTGTACATCTATTTTTACAAGCAAACCGCCATTAATAATTCTACCTTTATAAAAATTGAAATTTTAATTAAATGCCTGTGCTTTGATTACGCAAAATAGTGATCACTTGTGAAACCCCTGTTAAAGTTCTTGGGGACCCCAGGGTTCAGCGGAACCCGGGTTGAAGACCTCTGAATTAGACTAATGACAGGGTAATTCGTTCTGAGGAACAATTAGGGTTAATGTGATCCCAAATTAAGATTTTCCCTTTGTAACAAGGGCAGTTAACAGCAGCTTTCGTATATTTCGTCTTCTAGAGTTATATATATCTACACAGAGCCTAATAAGATTTATTTTCAGTAAAAATTGACCTTAACACAACTTTATATAAAGTCAAACTGTTTAAAAAATATGAATTCTAATATTTCGAATAAATTAAATATACTATAGTTTTGAATTTTTATAAAAAATAATTTTGAAAAAGTGGAAATTTTTAGACTTGTTTAGATTTTTTTTTTTTTTTTTAATTTTATATCACACTTAATGAACGGCGGAATTATTGCAAAAAGTATTCTATACATTATCAAGAAATATTATTCTAAGACATTTACTGGGAATCATTCAAACTCTCCACACGGCGGGTCTTCAGACACGATGGCTTGAGCCCACAACTCCCCAGAAACAACGCCAGCCCACGAAGTCGCGAACATGACCACTAGTCCAAGGGTGACCAACACGCGGTCCGCAAGATTCATTACAACTTTACAAAATACCTTTTTCTCAATTAATTAATTTCTATTTTATATGGCAATCAATAATCACAGACCATTCATTTTTTTTTCATTCTATACAATTTAAAAATATGCATCTCTCCAAAAAAATTCTAATTTAAAAAAAAAATGTAAATTAAAATTTTTTTTCACTCTAGACAGAGTAAGCGTTTAGGATGTGATTATGAGATAAAAACGAAAAAAAGTGTGTGGGGGGTTGCATTTATGGTGATGATGTGAAAACAGAGTTTAGAATACCATTTGATACGAGCAATGTAATACTTCCCCAGTACTTCCAGTTAGTCATTTGCAACACGTGCATGTATTTACGCGTTCTTATTACTTTCATACTAGTACGAATTAGTAGACTAATAAGTATGTGCCCTAAACATTTTACAGTGAATAATTACAAATAGTTATAATTTCTATAGTAACAGCGGTATGATCCTATGTGATATAGTCAAAAAAGCTGACATTATTACTATCAAAAATTTAGAAAGTGCTGTAGTTTTGAAATGAGGTTACCTAATACTAAATAACCAAAATATAGTGACGTGTTAATTTTTGTATCTAAATCTTGCATTTTAAATTCTAGAACTTTATGATTTAGAAAATTCTTTTAAAGAAACCGACAAATTTCAAACATTATTCATTGCCTTTTCTTTCGCATTAATAAATATCAAAACAAAGGTATTGCTATCGCCAAAGTGATGAAAAAATTTGCAATAAATTTTAAGATTTTTCAATAAAAAAAAATAAAAAAATATGCTGATATTTTAGATACAGTTACCAATTCTTACGACTTTGTTAACCAGATTCTATTTATATGCTCAGCTGGGTGTAAAACAATATTGCCGCGCTTTTAAATTTGTTCCGCGTACTATTCTTAAAGCTTAAGCCAGAACACCACCAAAAAAAATGTCTTGTTTTTCTAACATCAATCATTAAGGTGAGGAGAATTGTCAAAATTCAGGCTGCGATGTGAAAATCTTCATCCCAGCGGTATTCATTTTCTAAATTTTCCCCGAAAAAATTTGCTTTCCACAAAAAAAAAAACTATATATAAAAAGATCAGAAACTTTATCAAAAAAAATACAAATTGAATTTAGAATATTTCGGAGAAAAAAGACCACGCTTACTCATCGTGAGATCTCTAGAACTATTGAACCTGAAATTTGTAATTTTGCGGCATTTTCCCTTTTTGTTGGTGAGACCCCACTGAAAGGGTTTTTAAAAAAATTATCTCCCGGGGGGGAGGTGAGCATAAATAAAAAACTGACTTTTTTGGACCATTTTTACAGACATGTTTGATAAACAGATTTCTTTTTTGGCAAATCCTGAAGGGGTTTTTGAATATGGATCCAGACGGGGGTTCGGGGGCTTTTAAACAAAAAATAACCCCCCCCTTTTTTTTTAAACTATAAGACTTATACATTTAAAATATAGCAATCTGGGTTTTGGTAGAGACCCCTAAGAACGGTTTGAAAATCGATTCCCAAGGGGCTTACGGGGGTTTTTTGAGCAAAAAAATTTCCCCAAAACAGCTATTAGATTTACAGACGGGGTTTGATAAACGTGCTTATTTTGTTGAAAAGATATTCTCTAAAGCGCATAAATCGTGCTGCAGTAAACGACTCCCAAGGGGATTTTCGGAGGATTATTAGGGCATTACAGGTGAAAAAAATCCAGTTTTCGAACTTCACCTATGAATTTGGAACCTACAGGCATGTTTCTTTTGTTGAATAAAGATCTGCTGAAAATGAGGCTTGAGGAAATCAATTCCTAGGGGTGTGCTAGAAGGATGTAGGTGACAAATATTTCTGTTTTAGAAACGCAAGTCTTGTCCTTTTTTAAATCATACGGCGAGGACCATTAGAATATTTTTCAAAACAATGAGAGCCTAATACTGGAACTTATACAACAATAACCTAAAAAGAATACATAGTTTTATAATGCCACGAAATACTCAGCGAAACAGACGGGTAACGGCTAGTTATGCACACAATTAGTGTCTTTAAAAACACAAAAAACGTAATATTTGTTTTATTTTTTTTATAGTTTGTTTATGTGTGACTACATTCAGTTCTATCAAATCGACTTTAGACGAATCCACTTTTTCTTGAAGTTTATTTTAAAATGTGCAAGCCAATGAAATGAACAATTTTTAATTTTTATACTCAACTCTCTTTCTCAGAAGAATTATTTAATTTTGAAACAGTTCCTGTTATAATAACTGTAAATGATTGTCCCAAGCATCAGAAGCGTCCTCTAGCGACTACTTATCTTCAGTAGAGACCAGGTAATTAAAGAATGTGATCGATATAAAAAACAGTCTTTGTTTTTTGCCAATTATTTTTGATAATGATCTGTGCAGTCTTTGTGTAACCTAACATACATTAATAAATAGCTGTTACACTAAAGAAAGAATTTATTGAACCCAATCCCGAATTCACCACCTTTAGTTTAATCTTCAACGTCCAACATTACAATTTCAATTCACATTTTCTGTCGAAGTTTAAGAGGGGCTTATTTGAGCTCGCCATTTTGTTATAAGAAATTTAAAACTACATAAATTACATTATTAATTACATTAAATAAATTAAATGGTTATTCATATTTTAAAAATTTTCAAGCAAAAATAAGTCATTTTTTTTGTTCGTTTCAATCGTTTCTTCCTTCCTTCCTCAGTGGCACGACAGCCCAGGGACTTGACTTTCTCAAGAACCTTTTTCCAGGCCAGCCTTCTTCCTGCCAGTGTTCTCCAATTCCTAGTTCTTAAAACTAGGAGATCTTTTTCTAAGCTATCAATCCAGCTGATATTTGACCTGCCCTTTCTTCGTGTACCAATTGGTTGCGATTTGAAGACTTTTTTAGTGGTGCGGTCCTTGTTCACTCTGATAACGTGACCTGCCCATTTAGTTCGCTGTATTTTGATGAAGTTGACAATGTCAGATTCCTTATATGATCGATAGATCTCCAAATCTGATCTTCGCCATGTTCCACCCTCCTGAATTCCTCCAAAATGGATCTCAAAATCTTCCCCTCGTAGATACTTATCATATTCTCATTTGTTCGAGACATGGACCAAGTTTCACATTCACAAGTTAATACCGATCTTAAAAAGACATTTTTACACAATAGAACCTTTATTTTTCTATTGATTAAATTTGATTTCATATATATATATTTTCGTATTCTATTAAAACATCTATTAGCCATAGTAATTCTCTTTTGGATTTCAGTATAACAATCGTTTTTAATGTTAATTTCTGAACCTAAATAAGTGAAGCTATCAACAACTTCAAAACTATACTCTTCAATTTTAAAATGGGAATTGTTAAAACATGATTTAGTGAAAGGCATGTACATGGTCTTATTCTCATTGATTTTCAGTCCCATCCTGAGGGCTTCTTTCTTCAATCGTTTCTAAAGAATAATAATATTCTTTGGAAGATAAATGTTTCAGAAATAGCATGAAAAGAATTATTTTATTTAGTATTAGAAGCATTTTACATTATTTTTGATTTGATTTTTATTTCTAGAAAGAACAATTTAAAATAGCAGTTAGATTTTTAAAGAGAACTTCGCGCGCGTACATGATTAGTCCTATATCAATTCATTCACTCAAGTTTCTTTAAATTTTGTTTAAGGGGAGTCCTCATCCTCAAAAGAGAGATACCTTCTTCCTAGATTACAAAACTAATAATACAGCAGCAAAATATCGCTTTTTCTTCCCTTTATCTTCTACGTAAGTATCAAAAACAATGGTTCATTTACTTCCAAACCAGCTTTAAATAAACTGCATATCAGACATTTTAAATCTCCAGAAAACTTTCATTTTCTCGAACCTTTTTCGGAACACGAGCATATCCCCAATCTGTTTACAGTAACATCCGGCAATATCCGGTTTGCTCCTTTTTTTTATTTTTTAACTCCATGAAAAATAATCCGCTTTCTCTGCCAAAGAATTTCTTTACAAATCTGGACCTTATCGTCCCAAAGTTGAGGCACAACTCAAAGGGAAAAGCCGACTGTGGGTTCACTTATCCTTTCAAGTAAATAAATGTAAATTGAAACAAATGTTCTGGAAAACCAGTTCGACGCTTTCTCTCGTTAAGCGTGAAATTAGAAACAATGGCGCGTGTTGACATTTTAAGCTGATGAAAGCACCGGGACTGCAGTCGGCCTGACGGCAAAACAATGTGGACAATGAACTGGAAATGCGATAAAAGAGACCGATAGCAACAGTGAAGATGCTGCAATTCGTTCCAGTATGCCATGGCGCTATCGCATTCTGAACTGAAATGTGTGTGTGTGGGGGGACGTAATTAACACTGGATGATAACTTGCTTGTCACTTGTGTATTGTTTGATTCAGTCTAAGGTTCTATATAATACTTTCCAGACCAGTAAAACTTTTTCATATTTCTAGCTCCTTTTGATATGCCATAATTAATTTGAAAAAATAAATAGCGAAAATAAAATTTATGGGCCTGTAATATGAGCCCTTCCTTAGGATTCAGCAATGAGAATAGTACGGTTTTAAATCAGTCAAAAATATATAGGTGGCTTGATCATAAAAATAATAATAATAATAATAATAATTAATTGAAACAAATTAAAAATAAGAAAAAGCATTTTTGAAAATAGTTTATTTGAATTTGTTATCAATTTGAAAAGAAAAAGATTTCCATTCAGTATTTTGCAATTTATCAAGTAACTGATGAAAAGCAAATAAAATCAAAAACTAAAATCTCAATTAATATTTTAAAAAATGATAATATAACTTAATCTGAATAACTTAATAACAACTTAATCTGAAATTTTTCCGTTAAAATTCACTTATTCATTTAAATTAGGTGTGATATTTTAAAAAATATACTTTTATTCCCCGTAACTAATTAGTTTTTTTTTAAAACAAATTTAAAAAAAAAATTTTTTTTTAATCAACGTCTTTCTAGAGCTGTAATATGAATCACTAACGAATATTTATTAAATATATTGAAGTTTTAATTAATCAATTTAATATTCTCATAACGTAGTTAAGAGTTTCGACGAGTAATTGAATTATAATTAGCTTCATTTTCTTTTATTTTCCAATATAATTATTGAATGTATAATTAAACTAACCATTGGTTAGTTAAGGTGATGCTAACTAAAGCGGAACATTAAAATTAAATAAAGTCATTGTATTATTTGATCCAGTTTATTAGATGACGGATAACGAAAACTGTCTATTTCAAAATTTATAACTTAGAAAAAAGCAATTCACATGGTTTACTCTATAGATGAGAAATTAATTATTTATTTATTTGAATTTGAGTAATTCTACAGCTGAGCAAAGGTTTTTAGCGACAAAACTCATAATTTAAAATCACTGTGCGATGATGATGCCACCTGAGCTATTGCCTTACTCGTCTAATTTTCCAGACATTACAATACTTTAATAATAGAGCGTTGCAAAATGCTTTGATAATAAACTACCAAAATGTAAAACAAAAAGAATGCTTTTTAAAAAATTTTATCAATCAAAATGCCCCATGCTTCAAAAATAACAGTTACTCTAGTCCAGAGATACTCAACCTGCGGCCCACTCGGCCTTTTTAGATGGCCCTGTCATGGCCCATTGCTCTGAGAAATTCATTCATTTATAAAAATTTTCTGGGAAATTCTTTGTTAAAAAATCAAATACATCAATTTTGCTTTTTCTGTCGGTGTCGTATGGGTGTGAATTGATATATTTTTTTCTTCTGATTAGTGATAATAGACAACAGAGGAATTGCGACCATTTTATGAGTGGAACTGATTTTAAATATCTTTCATACCTTGCAAGCAAAAAGTATTCGAAGAAAATAGATTGTTTGAAGACGATTGGGAAATTGACTATTTTGTAGTGAAAAACAAGCATGGTTCAGTAATTGTTTGATTTGTCACAAAAGTGCTGTATTTAAAAATACCAATAAACAGGAATCATTCAATGACACTTTTCCTCGAAGATCTCTTTCAAGAGGTGATAAATAGGCTTTCTTGAATAATCTTCAAAACAGCAAAAAAGTATTTTGTCTGTGGTAATGTCACAGCGGTAGAGCAAAGACACCTCATGAAATGTAGTGTATTATTGGTAAACATATGAAAGCATTTACTGATGCAGTAATTATGAAAGAATGATTCTTAAATGCTTCCAATTTAGAAAAATTTAGCACAAAAATAAAAAATAATAATTAAGGAAAGCAAAATAGAAGTGTTTTAATATTTTGATCAATTTCCATATTTTAAATTTTCTATGTTATCTTGGTCTTAAAGCATTTCTCCAGCCCCCTCTCCCTCTCTATTAATTCTCATTTACGGCCCGCATGAAATAGCTAACATATGTATGCGGCCCGCTAAAAAAGGTTGAGTACCCCTGCTCTAGGAAGATCTGGGGTAGGACTAGGATACTAAATTATAGGGTTTTAAACTATGCGTAAAATTATTAACAAAAAATACTAGAGCCGTTATCAACCCGCTTCGTTAGGCGTTCATAGTAATGCTTAACTATATATATAAGTTATTTATATTTAATCTTAGCATTAAGCTTTAGTGAATATTAACATCACACTGTTCAGCTACACGAGGGCTTTTGGCGATGGATCTCGTAATTTTGAACCACAGTCAAGCAACGAGGATGACACCTGAGCTGGCATTCCCCTCTCCAAACTACCACACCACAGCAACGGGAAGACGTTTCAGTTGACAAATATAACGTGCATCGCTGCCCTACACGGCGGGTCTTTAGTGGCATTGGGCCCGAACTCATGACACGTCAGCCACGTTCCGATACCTTGACCACTAGACTACCACGGCCACAGCATTAAGCTTTAGATAATATTCCAAGACATATGTATAGCCCTTGCCACTTTATTTAAGAACAGGACTTGAACTTCTAAAACTGAATATTTACTTTTACGCCCCCGAAACCTTACCATTCTCAATGTCTTTTTACTCAACAAAAGAACGTGCATGCCAAATGTCGTTTGTAGGTCTAACGGTTCAAAATCGGAATGTTTTTATCCCACTCCTGTAGCCCTCCCCCCACACACACACCAACACACTAGAAGTCGATTTCCGGAAAACCTGTTCCTAAGTGCTGCCAACTCAAAATATGTCACTAAATGCCGTAATTATTTCCAAAAGTGAAAGGAAACCGTTTTCCACTTTTGACTGTACATCACAGCTTTTGGCACGACTTCGCATATTCACACACAAACTATTCTTTAAGAACAAAAGAGCTTGGAAAAAAATTTACAACAAATAAATTTGAAAAATTTTTTTGGTGGAAATATGTTTTAAGACTCTTTTGAAGTATCAAAGAACTTTCCTGCAAAATTTTGGAACAATCAATTGTGTAGATTTGTACAAGTTATATATATATATAAAGATAGATAAATATATAAACATTCAAATTTATATATACAATATTATGATCTGCTACTTATATTATTAATGTGTGTAATATCCCAAATAGGTATAATCCTCAAATATTTGAATGACACATCTAACAATCTCGGTTTATGTTATGCTTTACTTTAATCTTTTTACTCCATTATATTACGCTACAACGTAGATGAAATCACAAAAATAATTTACTAAATGAAGTCAAAAATTGATACTGTATAATTTATATGATAGTGATGACTTGCATTCAAAACAGTCTATATATGATTTATTAATCTCTAATCATAATGACGCTTTCTGGACAAATTAAGTTGCAAGAAATTTCCATGGCAGTGTCGAAGCTGCTAAGATAAATGATGCAAAAGTGTCGGATGAAACGCGCGAAAAATCGGGTTACATTAATTTGTCTATTCTTCAATCATTAATATTTTTGTTTTCGGAGCAATTAAGATGTCGTAAAAACTGTTAATATTCGACACGAATAGCTAATAAAAACCCAATTGCATACTTAATTATTTTGTATGTATACATAGGTAATATGAAACTGCTCCTATGTATTTCTGCATGAAATAAATAATATTGCAAGATCGTGTAATGAAATATATTTTGAGCTATATATTTATACTATTTTCAATAAGGTTAATACTGCTAGACTGCTATTTTTAATTAATATTATTCTAGACTGCACGGGAGTTATTGGCGATGGACTGCGTTATTTTGAATCTGTGGAGGTGCATATATCCGAGGACAGAACCCGCGACGCTCGGCTCCGCAGCCGCACAACATAACCACTAGACAAAAGTGATCTCCTCTGTCCGGAGGCAGTTATTGACTTATGAAGAGAGAGAGAGATACTCCGCTACAGTACTCCTCCACCAGTGAGTCTGTGGATAAGCGAACGATTTTTGTTATGGCGAAAGTGTGAGCACACACTGTGAATTGGTGATGTTGCATCATTTTTGGTTGCTGCGTCAAGTGAGTCTGGTGAGTCTAACGTTTTATAGAAGCTGCGTCAAGTGGGTCTGACGATTTATAGTAGCTCGTCAGTGGGTCTGACGATTTATAGTAGCTGCGTCAAGTGGGTCTGACGATTTATAGTAGCTGCGTCAAGGGGTCGACACTTTGGTATGCGTCAAGTGGGTCTGACGACTTTTGGTTGCTTGCGTCAAGTGGGTCTGACGACTTTTTGGTTGCTGCGTCAAGTGGGTCTGACGACTTTTGGTTGCTGCGTCAAGTGGGTCTGATGACTTTTTGGTTGCTGCATCTAATGGGTCTGACGACTTTTTGGCTGCTGTGTCAAGTGGGTCTGACGACTTTGATTGCTTTTCTAGCGGGTAGATGGTGACACCACATATCAGAATGTTGCGTTTATCTTAATTCTGCCAAGGTCACAAATGTGGAGGTGCATATCCAAGGACAGAAGCCCCGCAGCCGCGTAACATACACGCTAGACAAAAGTGATCACCTCTGTTCGGAGGCTGTTACTGGCTTATGAAGATACCGCAACAGATCTATGCCAAAAATGAGGATGATACCTATGCGGGGCTTTCACTTCACACGGGGCCAACTGGCACGTCCTGCTGTAAAACTCTCCTTCCACTAGTTGACTCAGTTAAAGGGATATTGCGGAAACTACGCTCTTCACACACTACTTGTGTACTGAAAATGGAGAGCTTTTTGTTGCTTCTTCGAACTCAATCATTTTACCAATGAGATTGTAAACTCCGCTAGGCACTTCCTTTTCAGTCAACTTTGTGTCCACGTATGAAAAGAATTCCCATCCCTCTTCACACTAGAGTGGTGATAGTGAACGAGTTGAATGGCACAAAGTTGCTTCGTGTGAAACCGGCCTAAAGATGAGTAGTGATGGGAGAGGCTGGAAAGGGTCCCTTACTTTCGAGCAATTTATATACGAGTCCCTCCCCCCTTGACCTGATGTGGTGAAATTCCTTCGGTGGGGAGTGTCAAGGGATTCCCGCGCTTTTCTGAGTTCAGTGAAAGCATAAATTTCATGACTTGTACCATTGCGCGATGGGGATTGTCCAATTAGATACGCAATTCAAAGGACAGTAACTAGTCCGGCTCCAGGATTTCGGTGTGATGGGTTGAGAATAAAATGGAACGCACCCGAATTTTGGCAGGCTACGAGATTAACACACAATCAAATGATTGGTTGATTGAGAGAAATTAATGTCACTCTAGAGTTATATGAAAATTATTGGAGACGGAGCTTGTATTTTTCATTCACGGTCAAATGAGTGAAATCAAATAAAAATTAATTATATTACTCACTCAGCATTGTAATTTGGCTATTAAAGCTTCGATGCACATTTTTTATTACATTCCTTACATAATTCCTCTATGGAAAATATGAGGAATAATGAAAAATATATTGAATTTATCTTTGAACAAAAAAGAAATTATTATTTTAATTTTGTATCAAATGAAAGTATAATTTTACGTGCATAATCACTCTTCTATTAGAAAAACGCACACAAGTAGTGATACAAAAGAATGAAGATATATCTTGACGTAAGATTCTTCTTTATGCAGCATTTATTTAATACTCAAAGCTCGTAATGCAGATATCATTTATTAAATGACAGAAAGAGGTTGGAGTAACAAATGATCGCCGCTGCATGTCTTTCTTTCAGTGAAATATACATAGACAAATAAGAGCTTTAGTTAAGAATCATTTAATAAGAGGACATGTTTATTGGGGAGCTTGCCCCACATTGTCAACTCTTTAATGTCTATTCATCTATTAGTTGCTATGATTACATCATCAATTCATTTAATTCACGTGCATAGCCAAACAGTATCCCAGCAAGCTTGAAAGATAAATTTCCATTACTTTCTCAAAATGAAAGGAAGAAAGAAGCTATTTAAAAAAAACTACTGGGATAAGCTCTTAGATTTTGATCATTCTATGTATATTTAATTGAAAAGAGAGAAGTAATAATCGCGAGCGAGCGCACGTGTAAAAAAATAAATCGTAAACTAGAAATTTTTCCTGAAAACAGAAAATACCAAAACCTTTAACTTATTCTACTACCAAAAAGTAGTAGTAGTAATAAAAGATATAACTTGTAAGTACTATTAATTGAATTGACTCTACTATTAGATAGTATAATAAAGTAAGCTATATTATATCTATTAAGGGCCGGTAATATAAGACTAAAGGTTTTGGATTCCAGTCTGTTGAAAGAAATTGTGATTCAATGAAAAGTCCAAGTTCAATTTGATATTATTCGATATATTTCAATGTTATAGAATATTTCAATATGAATAGAGAAAAAACGTTCAATTTTTTTCATACTTCACAAGTAAAGCATATTTCCAAAAATTAAATTTCGACGCAAAAATATTTCCCAAAAAATGTTTTACATGTTGAAAAACATGCACTGTGTGTGGGGGCTATTTCCCAGTACTTTAAATGGAAGCGGTTCACTTTACCACCTAACGGGTTTTTCTATTCAACATCAGTATTGACCAATTAGTAAAAAATATTGTTCAATCGATTTTTACATTGGGTTGGTTAATAGGGATTGACGTTTTTTCTTATCCGACATGAGGGTCATTCAAATCTCGTAATTTTAAACCACGGGCCCAAACGGTGACCTACGCAACTTCTTTCCGAACTTCCACACCCGTCAATGGGGGAAATTTGGCCCTGGGGGGAAACACTATGCCTTCATTTTATCCCCACTAGATTTTCACACCACCCTGAGTTTGCGACCCATAAAGTTTTAAGGCAAAAAAAAGTTTATAGGGAGTTTACTATAAAAAAATCTTTTCAATTGTCGTGCATTGCGAATGAGTTTCGTCCCATTGAAAATTTTTTTGGGGTTTTATTTTGAATTAAAAGCAACCATTCAAGAAAAAAAAACTGTTTTCCTTGGGAAAAATTTTTTAGGGCTATTGGGGATCCCCAAAATTCGGAACCGTGATTTGATAAAAGCTTAAATGGAAAATTTTTTAAAAAAATTTTGTGTCCCTTTGATTAAAATACATGTATAAAATTATTTTAAGTAAATTATGATAAAAAAAATTATTTAAATACAATATTTTGGTAAAAAATTGACCTAGAATAACTTATTTTCAAAACGTTCTCCTTTCATAAAAAAAGCTTAATAATAATATTTTGTTTTATATAAAGTAAAAACTTCTCCAAAGAGTCTGAATAAGGATTTTTGAAAAATTCACATTATTTTTAGAGTTACCCCCGATTGAAATATATATAATTAAAGGCATTTGTTTCTTAAAATTTCTCCCTTCTGTTGTAGTAAAATATGGATAAATCCACTTCTAAGCTACATATTTCAAAATTCTAGTTGACCTCTTACAGAGGTCGAGATATATACGGGCCCAAATGTTTTATAATAAAGCAGTTTCATAAAAGAATTTTTTAATGGGTCATTCTATTTTCCCTTTTGTCAGAATACTGTACTTAAATAAATTTTTTTTTAATTTTATTCTTAAAACAATTTTTTTACGTTTTCTAATCAAAATGACCCTAAAAATTTTTCCCTTTAACTTTGAAAAAATTTGAACTATCGGATACCCCCATTCCCAAAAATATACATAATTTTTTCAATCTTGTCATAAAAACATATTATTTCCTATATATTAGAGTTTTTTTACGTAAGATTGAAATCTTTATATTTCAACGAAAAAAAATGTCACAATGAACACATCAATACACCGTAAAAACAAAACAAAAAAAATCTTTAAATTTGATTTATTTTTTTCATAACAGTTGGCAAATATAGGATACTTTGAAAACATTGAATCAATTAAAGTATATTTTAAAATAAAAAAAACTTTTTTTTTTCACTCATGTAATTTTTTGAAAACAGGTGACGAGGAAAATATTGAAAACCCAAAAAAAGGGAAAACACGAAAAAAAAAATTTGATATATTTTTAAACCCTCTCCCCATCGATATGAAAACGACTATCATGATGCAGGCATTTTCTTTCATTAGTCGAAAAAAAATCAGAAGTTATCGTACATCGCTAAAAAAATTCTTTGCATTTTAAATAAAGTTTTTTGGAATAAATATATATAATTTTTCTTTTTGACATTGTTTCAGATAATTGCGTGAGAGAAAAAAAGATTTTTTTTAAAAATTTTTATAAACTGTTTATAACATTCTGCATAAAGAACAAGTATTATAAAAAAATTCAAGACAGGGAAAGTTTATAATAAACAAATATAATAATAATATTATCATTACTTTCTTCCCCAGTATGTTTTTTTTCCAATATTAAAGATTTTTTTTTGGTCT
This sequence comes from Trichonephila inaurata madagascariensis, assembly GCA_019973955.1. Lineage (NCBI taxonomy): Eukaryota > Metazoa > Arthropoda > Arachnida > Araneae > Nephilidae > Trichonephila > Trichonephila inaurata. Next base: position 70,160 of record BMAV01001500.1, read on the forward strand.
TTCTTTTCACAATTAATCACAGTTTAATATATAGTATCTTAAAAAAAAAAAACTAGGGGAAAAGTCTTATTTTTCGTGATACTCAAAATTGTTTTTAAAATTCTTTTTTATCAAACAAGTCAGAGAAAAACTTAAATTAATAAGGTCTGCTTTATTTCAAGTTTTAAAAAAATTAACTGTAAAAACCATGGATTTATATCAAAATTAAACAAATTTTTAAAAAAAATTTTTATTTATTTTTTAGATTTTCAAATGGGTGGAGTCAATTTTTTGAATAGAAAAAATCACTTTCCAAGTTTTATTTTTTTCTTTTTTCCCCAAAGTCAAGGGGACACATAAAAAATTTATAAAAAAAAAATTCTTATATACTCATTTTTCCAAATTAATGAACCCCGGGAAAACATTCAAAAAAAATAAAAAAACCGAAAAAAAGCCAAGAAAAAATAATGCTGCGAAAGGGGAAAAAAAATGACAAGCTTTAAAGCCCCATGTTTGACCATTCATTTTCAATGAAATTTTAGTTGTAACGAAAATTTAACATAAGTATCGGCGTTCATGAACATATCGGAAGAAAAAAAAAATTACAACATGTTTTTAAAATCGTAATATTTGTATGGGTTTTCTGGGGACATTCATAAGAAGGTTTTATTGAATAAAAATAGGCCGTGTTGCATCCCAAAAAGGGTTCTTTCACGAAAGTTTTAAAACTTTATATTTCAACGAAAAAAATCTGAACACATCAATACACCGTAACAACAAACAAAAAAATCTTTAAATTTGATTTTTTCATAACAGTTGCAAATATAGGATGACTGAAAACATTGAATCAATTGTAAAATAAAGCACAAAATAAAATTTTTAGACATATAAATTATTGAAACCATGCACTCGTCCACATGCGATATGAAAACGACATATCATCGATGCAGGCATTTTCTTTCATTTCAAATCATGTCATTTCATATTTACTGCATTTTCTAATCAGAAATAGTTAACTATAATTATAAAAGACGTTCCGAAAGTAAGTTTCATCATTGCTTAGTTCACACGGAAACTTTATTGCTAGAGCAAAATATACACAAGGATATCATAAACTACATATGTGCTATTTTCGACAGTGTCTCCGCCGACATTGAGAGGACGATACCCGAGCTAACCCCCTTCCCTCTCCAAACTACCACATCAATGGAAGGACATTCAGCCTCGACAGATTTAAGAAGCATCAGTCCCTCTACACTGCAGATCTTCAGTAACACCAGAACTGGAATCAGTGACACGCCGGCAACTAGCTCGTGCCCATAACCACTAGGCAATCGCGCGCGACCTACTTAAGTCAGGGGTATTCAACCTTTTTTTCTGCTGGGCCGAATACAATACCAGCTATTTCACGCGGGCCGCATACATACGTTAGTTATTTCACGCGGGCCGCAAAATGAGGATAAGTTGGGGAGAGGGAAGAAATGCTTTAAGACTACGGTAACATTGGAAATTTAAAATGTGGAAAAATGATCAAAATATTATAACTCCTACTTTGAATTTTATAATTATTATTTTTTTTATATTTTTTATTTTTGTCAAACACTAAATTAGAAGCATTTAAGAAACGCCCCTTCACAATTTCTGCATCAGTAAACGGTTTCATATGATTACCAATAATATATGAAACTTCATAGGATGTCTTTATTACAGCTGTGATATTACCAATGACAAACCACTTTGTTGCTGTTGCAAAGATTATTCAAGAAAGCCTATTTATCACCTCTTGAAAGAGATCTCCGATGAAAAGTGTCATTGAATGATTATTGGTATTTTTTAAAAAGCAGTACTTTCGTGACAAATCAAACAATTACTGATCCATGTTTGTTTTTCACTATAAAATAGTCAACCTCCCAATCGTCTTGAAATGATTTATTTTTTTCGAATATTTTTCGCTTGTAAGATATGAAAGACGGTTAAAAATTAGTTCCACCTATAACATTGTCTCTATTCCACTGTTGTATGTTATTACTAACCTCAACCGTTCCAAATAGAAAAAGAATATCAATTGGTACCCGTACGACATAGACAGCAAAATTGATATATTTGATTTCTTAACAAAGAATTTCCCGCCATATTTTAAATACAATTTCAATTAAATAAGTAAATTTCTCCGAGCAATGAACCGGACCCTTAAAAAAGGGTCGGTGGGCTGCCAAAATTACCCAAAAATTGATATCCTATAAAATAAAAAATAATACGCGTTTTTTTTTAGCTGATCTTTAAAAATGCATCTTATTTATCCCTTTAAAAACCCAGCCCCAAATTCGTGCTGGAATAATCCAAGTTCAGTGGCGAAAGGGAGTTTTTTAATTTGGGTTTCTATAGTGTTCAGGGGGCCTTGGGCCCCGACTGAGCGAAGTACGGCTTCGGGCCCAAAACCCCCTTTGGGGGGGTATTTCGTTTTTCGCCACTGCAACCCGAAAAATTAATATTTAAAAACAAAAAAATTTCGGAATAGAAAGTCAACCCCCTCATTAGGCGATTTGGGAAAAGCATTAACAATTCAAAAAAAACTTGAACACTTAAACATCATCTCTGCCCCAAAAAAATAGTTAATTCCCATAACTTCTTTTTTTTTTCCTCGTGCAAGAAATAAAAACTCTCCTTGTATTGAACAGTACCATCACAATATATGCAAACACTTAAATTTATATTCGTTCAACTAACTCACTCTCGTAAAACCCAAACAATTTCTTCTAACAAACCACAGAGCACATAAATCATTTCTGGCATAAAAATAAATTCCACAATACACAAAACAAAATCTTCATTCAAGAACCAGATGGCAGGTAATTAGAAGAGGATTTTAAAAAAAGCTCTTAATACTTTCACTGCCCCATTATTCTCGAATAATAAGTAGATTTCAATTGAATTTGAGACTAAATGAGGATGGAAATTCATCATCATCAAAAAGTGCTCCCTCGAGAGCTATAAAATAATTCGCTCGTGGCCAATTACAGATCATGCATAGGCCATAAATTTCTTACCCGCGAGCTTAATAGTGACCATCTGTAACGTGCTATATAACTGTTAATGGTCTTTCAGATAGATATTAATGATCACGTTAATAAGGGTTGCTATATAGAATGTGATGACTAGTAAAATTAATAATTACATAAATATTATTTATTTCGAAAATCAAATTTAATTTAATCAACCTTTAAGTTAAATGGTGAAATATTTTACTTAACCTATGAAGATGAAAACTCTCTCTTTATCTTAAAAATATAATAAAATATTTATCCTAATGTAAATAAAATACTTATCTTAATGCAAAATAAAATATTTATCCTAATGTAAATTAAATACTTATCTTAATGCAAAATAAAATATTTATCTTAATGTATAATAAAATATTTATCTTTAAATTTTTATTTAAAAAATTTATCTTAATGAAAAAAAATTTAAAATATTTCTTAATTTTTAAAATTTTATCTTTTTATATTAAAATTATTTTTTAGTGATTTTTTTTTACGAAAAATTTTTTATAAATTTTTTCCCTTTTAAACATAAAAAATTTTATTCATTTTTTATCTTTTGGAAACCCAAACTTCAAAAAAAAAGAACAACTTTTATCTGTCAAAAATTAAATAAATTTAAACCCTCAAAAGTTGAATTTTAAAATTTATTTGAATCGAAAGATTTTAATCTTGTGATCGCATTTAAAGCTTAACAACCAGGTTACAATTTGACTTATTTATCACAACAAAATTCAGTGCTTAGAGCTCTCACAGTGAAGTGGTGTGGAAGTTTGAAGAAGGAAGTGCCCCCGAGGGTCATCACTTGTCATTTACCGGTTCAAATTACAAAGGGCGTCTCAA
>BMAV01001501.1:34031-59881 GCA_019973955.1 Trichonephila inaurata madagascariensis
AACGACGCACCGAGAAGGAGTTTCCCAATGGCGACAAAAATTGGTGCTTATGAAAGAGATAAATAGAAAAACAAACGATTAAAATTTACGAACAACGGAATGATTATTTCGTAAATTGACCATTACAAAGGGAAGAAATTAATTAGGCGTTGGTCCGCCTCTGGCCTAAATTCAAGTTGACCCCCGGTGAGGCATAAACTGACGAAATTCCAGGATGATGTTTGGTGGAATTTCGTGCCAAATTGTCTTCAACTATCTGGCTAAATCGCCTACATTCAGGGATGGTTGTAATCGCTTTCCCATAAGGTCCCAAATGTGCTCAATGGGAGAGAGATCAGGCGAAATAGCTGACCAAGGAAGTGTAGGGTAAGCTTGAAGACAATTCATAGCATTATGTGCCATGTATTACCGGCCATTATCGTGTTTAAAAGTGAGTCATGGGAAATTAAGAGTAGATAGGCTTAACGTGCATCAACCCCTCTACACGTAGGGTCTTCGGTGGCACCACAGCTTGAACTCAAGACTACACAAAATCAACGCTGGACCCTTACCTGTCGGCTACCTCAGCTTTATATGCTGTAAAAATGTTTAGCAAGAAATATAATAATTACTTGGCAAAGATTCAATATTAACTTAGATATATTGTTAACATTGTATTTCAAAAATATATACTTCTAAATAAATGATCCAGTCATCAATTCGTTGATTTAGTTAAGCAATAGCCATTAAAAAGAGGTCGACTATGCTGAAAAAAAATTCGAAGCAAATAGATAAAAAAACCGAATTATGTTTTAAATCTTATTTTCCAAAAGGAACAAATAAACAATGTTAAATTTAATGCACTATAATAAACTTCTAATTATTCTGCTTCTTTGATATGTAACTGCATGCTACATTGCAATTTTTTGAGCCTCAATTGAATACTGCATAAGATACATTATGAACTCAGCAGAAAAGAATGTTAATAGCGTAATAATAAAAATAGAGAACATTTAAAATCGATTTTCTAAGAAATTTTTTTGAATATATTAAGAGACATCACTCGAAAATATGCTAAATGAGCATCATAAAAAGCGATTTAACTTAATTTTTTCTTCCCCAAACATCTTGAGCAGTGATTCTCAACCACTGTGCCAAGGCACTTTTATGTGCCGCCAAATTTTTTGAAAATTTTTAATTGTGCTCAGAGAAAAAAAATAAAACCCGGAACCTAATCATTTTCGGCCATTTATATAGAAATAAACTAAGAGTACTCGTGGTTGAACTTATTCTTCCGCGGATAGATGGAAGTGTATTACAGATTAATAAAATACTTTTAAACTTAAAATAAAAAAAGGTTGAGAATCATTGGTCTAGAGATTATTCTTTCGTCCTTCATTTCCTGTTAATAATACGTAAAACTGTTGTCCTTCTGTTATTATGGGCAATAAAAAATTGTTTTTAATTCTTAATCATTTCTATAAATGTTTACTCACCTGCTTCAAGATTGAACGAGTTTGAAGTCATAAACTTTCTTTTAAGCCTTAAAAAGAAACACTTGCAGGTATATTTTCTCATTTTCGGGTGACATTGGGTATGAATAAAGTTCTTAATTTATGTGCTTGTGTGTGTGTGTCCTACTTATTTCTATAACAAAAGCATTTCCCAAACATGATGGAGGTACTATTTAAACGGGAATAGTAGTGACATTTGTTGACTTTAAATTTAATTTCCTGTGTACAGTTTTCTTTTATTTTTTGTGTATACATGAAACTCATCCAATTTGATCATAGCCAAACATTTTCTTGAATGTTGTATTGCATGTTTCAACCGATCTTTTTATGCCCAGCGCCAACATTTACTAATCGTAACCAATTACGTTTTGCAATTTACAACTACAGTCAGGTGGCGAAGTCTACGTTTAAGGTAGTACCCCACCCTTCAACGACTCCAGAGCTTTGAGCGCTAACAAACTCATCGCGTGCCAACCCTCTTTATGTGATAGATCTTTAATGGAATAATGACTCGAATGAAGTATCTTCGGCTATGATCTCAATTTTGATTGATTGATTGATTGTTAGTTATCCTCACACTTACAAGTAACTCAAGGACTATTGGCAACAGGTACTGAAATTGTGGTCGGGGATAAAGTGTCGCCGAAGACACCCCAGTTGGTATCCCTTTCACCAAACTTCAACACCTCACCAACAGTCCGTTCGAAGGACCTTTGATAAAATCAGCATTAAAATCCAACAACATTTAGTTATCCTTGATCGTGAAACATTTTATTAATAAATCACGACTGATTCCATCCCTCATAAAAATGTGACATCGGGTTGTGTGATAAAATTTGGAGTAATCGGGGTGTATCATTAAATAACAACAATTATTTAATGATAACACTTTAAATAATTTCTAGTAAAATATTACAATAGTAAACATCAATAAACATTAGATATGTAGATATATGTGTGGCGGTGGGATATCTATATAAGCTAGTACTAAACATCACGTGAAGACGATCGTTTTGGCTTGGTCGATAAAGTACTTGAGTACGGAACTGAAGGTACCCAGATCGAATTTTCCTTCCTACATTGGTGACCCTGGCCATGCAAAGGAACATCACCCTTCATACGCTGCAGTCGTGGCGCCATCTATCCACCGTAAAAGCAACTAAGCCGTCAGACACAAATGACGCAATTAAGCCGTCACACAAAGCCGTCTCACACAAATGACGCAATTCTCAGGCCGTCACGCACGAATGACGCATCCCACAAAGTGACGCAACTGCTCACATGCTCGCCACGAATATGGTATCGTTCGTTCGCCTATTCACCGAATCACTGGCATGGGTGTATGTGACGGTGTGATATCTATATAAACTAGTACTAAACATCACGCGAAGACGATTAGCGTGGTCGATAAAGTACTTGAGTTCTGAACGGAAGGTACCCAGATCGAATCTTCCTTCCTACATATGTAAGAACATTTATTGAATGCGCGAACGCGCTTTCATATATTTTACCTTCCAATATCTTCTCATTAAAAGGAGGATGATCACGGTAGCCACAAGTGGTCATGGGCATGTTCGACATGGCCGACGATGTCGAGTCACGAGTTCGAGCCTCAGTGCCACTGAACACTCAACGTGTAGAGGGACTGATGCGTGTTAAATCTGTCGACGCTCAAAGACCTCCTTTGGCGTGGTGTAAAAGTTAGGAGAGATAGTTGTGAGCTCAAATGTCATCCTTATCACTTGACTATAGATCAGAATTACGAGGTCACTGCCTATCTCCCCCTGTTGCTTTAAAGTGTGATGTTTATAAACACTCACTTACTTCTAAAAAAGAGAAAAGAATAAGTTTATTCAAAAATTTACCATAATTGAGTTGAATTAACATTGAACTACTTTTATATATTTAATTCACATTGATGAATTTGCATTTAACTGCAACGAACTTTACAATCCCCTTAGTAACTCCCCATAAATTGAACCCCCCCTCCCCCGAAAAAAAAAGAATGTAGACACGAAAAGGAAATTATGTTCTTTAAGGGATTTTTTCTGATAACCATCAATTCTGAAATAGTATTCGTTCGACAATAATAGTTAAGACAACTTTTAGCTGAATGATGTATAAAAAAATAAAGCCTATATTATTTAAAAATACATTGGAATTTGTCATAAACTCCTAAATTTGTTTAAAGAAACAACATCTGATAAAAATATCTAACTCCAAGAATTTTCTGCACAATTTTTACGCCAAATTCAAACACAAGACGATGCAAATGTACAACTATACGCTTCCTAAGTCGGTTGCCACATCGTTAAACTACTTTCAGCTTTCGATCGCTCTCAATACCATAAAAATCGAACTTTTTAAATGTCTAACAAAGGCGTTCTCCTTTCAGTTTATACGATTCTCTCCTATTGTATTCCGTGAACTACACATGTGTTCAAATTTCGTTGTTTGTTCATCTTTTTTTTGCGTAAACTGTGTGAAGTCACGGGTGCAACACGAGCTACTTTATCAAACATACAAACTCGAATCATCTGCTGACGCCATTTTTTGATTCATTTGGCCGTTAAAAATAAAAGAGCAAACACCGTTGCGCCAATAAAAACCACCTCACTCAATGTATGTTTCCTCTGACATCCTTTCCAGAGTTTGCAGTACTTCAGAAACGATGAAGAGAACGGGACCAGATAGCTTGAACAGTTGGTTTGTGGCGATCTACAGCAGCCTTGTCAGCATGCTTCTCTATGGCGTGGTCCGGTTGTCCGGCCTGCTGTTCGTTGCCTCCATGGACCGGTTTCAGGTGGACCGGCAAGAAGCATCGCTGCCCTACATCCTGTGTGACACTCTACAAGGGATCGCAGGTTTGTACCAAATGTATCTTTCAACCTTAAGGTAAAAGTATTATTTGTTGATGTTTCAATTGTTTTCTTAGAATGATCCATTTTAGATGGCTATTGTAATTTCCTTCTATGGTCAAATGGTGAAAATTGATGTTTGATTCTCTCATCTTCTAAGTTGTGTAATGAGAAAAATTTGAAAATAGCAGGATTTTCCCCAGTCTTTTTTTGCTAAATATGTGGAATCAGAAATCGAATAGTTTAGAAGGAATCTAGTGATTTGTAAAGGTTGCATTTTTTAACCATTATGGTGAACAATATGTAAATACAATATTACAATAAACATCAAAGTTGTGGTCTAGATATATTAATGGTAAATTATGCTTACTAAGTTGACAATGAAAAAAAATCCATAACTTTGAGCAAAAGTCAAATGTCAAGGACGCACAAAAACCTCCAGTAATATGTAGCAAGTTTAATACATGTATATTTACCTATAAATCAAAGCATATATAATTCATTTTTATTCTATCTACATTAGCTCTTGTTTAAATTCTACTAGGTCCAAAATTAATATACAGATGGTGTCATAGATATAATTAGCTTTCTGTTCACTGTCTTCCAAGGCAAAACAAATGTACTTAATGTAATTTCTTGCTTTCATTATTTTTACTTTCTGTATATAAGAAATTTTAGGTAAAATCTTGAATTAATGTTTGCTTTTTTGAAGTGTGTCTTTTTGATACTATATCCATTTATATAATAACCATTCTTTTTCAGTTTAATAGATTAATGTATGTTTACGCGTGTGCGTTTTAGGCCTAAGTGCTTTTCAGTCATGATTTATTCTCTTCATTTTTTTTTCTTGTAATTTTCTGCTGAAGGGGAAGTTAGGATCATTTAAACTTTAGGTGACAACTTTAGAAAAAGTGACAGTTTTTCATTTTGGTCAATTGATTATTCTTTATTAATTGGTTTTTTGTTCTTAGTTTTTTAATTTGGGTCTTTTCTTTTTTATAGGATATTTAATTTCTTCTTCAAATAAAGGCCAATGAGGCAATAGTAGCCTGATACTAGGTTCACGGCTTAAAACTTTTGAAAATAATTCAGGGTTGTTTGAGTTCTGGTTGACATCAGCCTTTATGTAACTAAGCAAGCTTCGAAGCTTAAATATTATTATTGTCATGTGTACATAATTGAAAATTTAGAGTTACTAGTTAAATACCTGGGTTTAACTTTCAAAAGTCAAAAAGCAATGTCAATTTAACTCGAAGATGTAAACAAATTCCTATTTGCTTAATATAACTTATATTTCATATACTGAAGTGAAGCGTATTGTGCAATCCTCTATAATATGGAAAAAATACATACTGAATTTTTATTTACTCTGATTGTAAACTTATAATAAAATAAGTGAGTAACAAAGCCTGTGTAAATCATATTAATTGCAATTACTATATGTTTGAAAGCAGATTTTTTTTAAAAAACAGTTTAATTTAATTGAATAAATGTTTAATATACTCTGCTATAAATTTATGCTGTGAAATCCTTAGTATCAATTTTAATATTTTAGATTATTTCATTATTTTTAAAGGGAGTATAGAAAATTTTTTAATCTCTTGACAAATTCAATACGTGTGTTCATCTTTAAACCTGCCAAAAGTTGGTAACCCTAAAATAAAAAATAAATGAAGAAAAATAATGGGAAAAGTAAGATAAAAATTTATATTTTGTTTGATTACCTTGAGAACGATTTAATAGCTGATTGATTGTGACGTTAGTAAATGGTACAAATGATTCCTTTTTTTAGCACAGAATGCATCGTTCGCGATCTGTATCGTTTCCATAAACTTTTATATTATTTTCCAGTAAATAGGTTAAGTATATAAAAATAATTTATACTATTGGAACTGAGCATTTTCAAAAACATGAGGCAAAAACTGGTTCAAGTGTAGTATAGGGGGGCCACTTGGCGCAGTCCTTTTTTTGGCGACTAAAAGTGGTCGCCAAGGTACTTTTTTCGGAAATTATTTATTATTTATTTTAGAATGAATTCGATATCTCACCATAACATGAAGATAAAAATCGCCAAATCCAAAGAAAAATAGCCAAATCCGAAGTGGCCCCCCTATACTACACTTGAACCCAAAAACTGTGTTCTTTGAAAATGCTTAGGGAATCTTCAAGTAAAACTTTTGAAAATAAAAATTTATGAGCATGTATGTTTTTAAAAACAAGACAATTTGATAAATATTTAACACGGATATTTTCTTAAGCGTTGTAAACTTAAGACTTTTATAAATAATCGTGGTACTTTTCCATTTCACAGGCGAAACTCTCGCCAAGCAGGCTTTATTGGCGACAACACACAATATAAACACAAGTAAATGTCAATATTTCTTCGCATTTTGGTTTTTCATCCATTTTTGATGTATTATGAAAAAGATGTTACTGATAAGAAAATACCATGGCTTGTTTTGAAAATGTGGTGGTAAAAGGTTACCTGAGAGAATATTCCGTTTCGAATCGGTTGAATCATTTTTGGTTACTTTATCACCTGCGCCGGCGAAACAGAATATGACCATAATTGTTTTAAAATAATTTAAAATCTAGATTGTATTTCTGTAAAATAATAGCATAATTGGCAGTTTTTTATGTAAGCTTTCATTAGGAGTAAGAATGAATTCTATCAGTGCGATTTAAATTTTTGGTAAAATCCTAATTGATTCACACCTTTGCAACGAATAAAAAAAGGTGCTTAGTTGCACCAACATTTTCTTCTTCTTGATTAAACTTTTAACCAATATAAAGCCAATAATTCGCTAAGTTAGCGGTAAATAAAGGTGTGCACTTAAAAAGGATTCTACCACAATTTTTCTCAGCTTCAATTCTATGCTATCTGTGACACTTGTGGCACTTTTGAAATCGTTCCAAATAGATAATAGTAATTGCAAATGTTGTATTGTTATCGCCCTACCTTGGTGCAAAAGCACAACTATTTGGGGCTAAAAATTCTGGAACAAATCGATATAAAGTAAGTTTCATGTAAATGTGAGGTATCTAATTTTCAAGTTCTATTCTTAATTCATTCTAATTTTGAAAAACGACGAGAGAAAATAAGGTTCTCACGCACTACACTGTCGAGAAATGTCACCAAATAAAAAAAAGTCGCCAAATACTGTCACCGTTATTGTTGTTTTGGAGCATAAGTAGATACGATTTTCCTCTATTGGCTGCATATCGTGGCATTTGGCGACGTCTTTTAATTTGAAAAAAATTGTTCATAAAAGTATCGGATAAAAGATATAGTACACCCTGAATTATCATACACATTGATAAAATAATATTGTTCCAAATTTGCCCATTATTAATCATAGAGTATATTAATAATAATGAATAAGGGGAAAATGGACAAATTCTGAAATATAAAAGATTCTGAGTTTGATGGTAACGGAATTCCAATCCAAATTTAGGCAGAGCTATCTGGATTTTGCTGTGCACATATGGTAGTATGGTATTTGTCCAAGAGATTCCCTGTCCTTTCAGTGTAGCAATTAGAGAATGTCACTTTCACTCGCTTCTTCAGTGAACATAAAAAGCCTTTGATTTTTTTTTACAACGGAACTAAATCTTTTACAATTGTATCCCATGATGCATTGATCAAAATTCCCCTGACGATTTCTTTGTTATGTATTTTCGGCTCTCCAAACGAGAGCTTTCCAATCCATTAATGGTGATGGATTTTCTTGGAGTGCACACTAATATGAGCTTATTCTAGCATTGATAAACTTTGGGAACTTGCAACAAAAAACAAAGTAAACCCTTAATGCATACAAATATATTAAGGCTTTAAAGTAATGCAGTGTTCCCCAACCTTTTATCGCCGCGGACCGGTCAGCGTTGGATAATTTTTCCGCGGCCCGCTGAGGGCGAGGACGTTGATTGTTTATATTTTAGATTGTTTTGTTTTAATAATTTTATTTTAATTGTGTGTATTTTTTTAAACGTGCCTTCAGAATAAAATATAGCTACACCGAAAATGAATATGAAGTGATTTAACAAGGAATATAAAGGGATTTTCATAAAAAGTAGCCCAAACCCAAGAAAAATATGCCGCAGTAAATAAAGTGGAAATAATTTAATGTTTCTTGTGTGGACCAGTAGTATTTGATCCACGAACCGGTACCGGTACCGGTTCGGAGACCAATGCTGTAATACATATAAGAACAAACAGTTTAGAAACGCGTTTCTATAGAATATCTCACATTACAACAGTACGCAAGAAACAGTTTCATTTTCAACTTCTAGAAAATTTATAAATTTCTAGTATTATACAGTTTACTAATTTGCGTCAAATAAAAAAGATGTCACCAAATAGGGCGATATGCAGTCATTAGTGGAAAACTATTCCCATGTTTGCACAAACACAATGACCTTGTTCGACAACATTTGATGACAATGTTTTTTGATTTGACGATACTGGTAGTCGGTATCATACGTAAGTATTACATTTCTCAATGAAATTTTATGTGTATTATAATAACTTGAGAAGTAAACTGATGTGTATTTTAATTAATAGTTTTTCTCATATTGAATCATTGCAGGTCCTATAGCTGGATTCCTTGGTCTGAAATTCGGAGTGCGGTCTGTGATCATGCTGGGATCTTTCATTGCTGCCCTAGGTTCGGGGTTGTGCTTTTTTGCGGAGAACATTTTAACGATTACAGTCCTCTGGGGAATTGTATATGGTATGAGAATTCCATTTGTCTTTTTCTCTTTGGTCTCGTAATCTTTGTCAAGGGGATACACGGAGCTCTAAATGCCGAAATCTCTCTATTTTGAAATTCAAAACGAATGGTAGTTAAGTTGTGTTCGTATCATGCATAAAATTTTGTTAAAGCGCAACATTTTATATTAATAAAATTTGGTAATGGCGTATTATACAGTCACACAACTTTTCAAAATAAAAACACGTCTCCAAATGCCGTTTATAATGGAAAAACGTCCCCGCACATGTTATAAAATAATAAATACATTGGCAGTATTTGGCGAATTCTTTTTTTATTAGTGACATCCTTTGATTTGAAGAAATTGATAGATGGCATAATATGTAAGTATCAGACATTATTACGTAGAAAGACTTTTAACTTATCAAAACTTCCCACTACATTTTCTTGTATTAATAAGAAACTATTCTACATCATTCAAATGATTAGTAATAGCTTAAAACTCTTATAATCAACACATATACGAACGCATGTACATCATATGTTCTATGTTTGTTTTTCATGCATTGGCATCGAACTATCGTACATATAGAACGCATGATGAAATACAGTTAAATTAGTTACAGTTACAGGTTTTGTGGGATATGGAGTAACAAAGGCTATTATCCCACGGCTGGATCATAGTTGAGCTACCTGATTTGGCAACAGATTTGGTGTCAATTTTTTAAAGGTGGCAATCCTCGCACTCTAGTTGTATGCTTGTTGTATGAAGTCGGTTTGAAAAACGCACTTTTCCTATGGCACCTATTTGCGAAAATTTTTGGCGCCAAAAATATCAGGGAGCTCAACTAAGACTGTAAAATAATTTCTTTGATTTTCTGTTAAGAATTAATATTAATATAATTTATTGATTTCTTTTTTAATCATACGAACACTTTCTTAATCTTATTGGACTATAATATAAAAAACAAAGGTACTAACGCGTATTATCGCAATAATCGTCTATGTTCAAGATAACTCGCCAAGTTGGCAACCCCAATTTTGCATGTGTCGTATGCGCTGAATTGGCAATCACGTGTTTCGTTTCATATAATATTGCCAGTAGGTTGCGATAATACGTAAGTGCCAAAACAAATTCTATGTTAAAATTACAGGTATTTTTGTACTATCGTAACCATGCCGACAAGAGCTTCCAAATTAAAAAAAAACCCGTTAAATTCTGATAGTTTGATGCCAATGCATGAAAAACCCTCATAGAAAGACAAGTGATTTTCAGTTTTGTTTCGGAAAATGATGGTAACATTATCGCCATTTTTCTTCACCCTTAAAAAAAATCGTCAAACTTCTCCAACATGGTTACGATAATATAAAAAAAAATTATACTCCAAGCGATTAATTAAATTTTTAAAAACATAATTTAAGTGTTTTTTATCTATTATGCTAATACCTACCATTATTTTCAGGCTTTGGTTTTGGACTTGGCAGTCTTTTGCTACCGGTGGTCATCACTCAGCACTTTTTGAAGAAACGAGCAACTGCCATCAGTGTCTTATACGTAGGATCCTACGTCGGATTTTCTATTTTACCCACCATAACAGAGGTCCTCATTAAAACTTACGGCCTTTCTGGAACTTTTTTGTGGCTCTCTGGATTTTTACTGCATGGCGTACCTTTGGCGATGTTGCTGCGTCCTCCTGATTTTTTTCCTGATGCTAACAAAGATCAAGAAATATTATCAGTTGGAAATATCAGTAGTCGGAATACAAGCATGAGAAGTGCTTGCAATTCTTTTAGTCGAGCAGGTTCAAAGAGGAGCTATGTTGATTGTATGTCTCTAGATTTTCAGTGCATGGAAAATGAACTACACACAATAAGTGAAGGTGTAGAAAGCGATTTTTGTGCTGACTTTCAACGGAAGCAAATAAGTACTGCAAAGGATACTAGTCTTGGTGAAAATGATTTAGATTCAAGAGAGAACACAAATCTGAGCCATGTAGAAATGTCAGATGCTACAAAGAAACTAAACCTTGGCATCGAAAATGGCTGCTTCGTGGCTGAAGACATCGTGGAACAAAATGTAAGCAAATCGCCTGACTCCTTGACTGATTCGAATCTCCTTAAGCATAACTTAAATTCGGAAGAGAGCACAGAACTAAATATTACTGCCACCCACTCATTACATACGACTGGGCAGTCTAATCTCGGTATGGAAAACAAAGGTTTCGTACCTGATGAATTCTCAGAGCAGGATGTACAGGAATCATCGAATGTTCTCAAGCGTCAGTTTCTTGTATATAGCGACTCTTTTAACTCTGGGTATAGTACAGAATACAAGGGCAAAGACTTGAAAACTCAAAAAGAGCATGACTCTGATAGAAGACCTTCTGATCAAAATCCTGTCGTTGGTCTTCGCTACCAGCCAATGAGCTCTCAGGTTAATTTAAATCCTTCAAAACATGACGGAAGTGTGAGATCTGCTCCTTTTAATAGAACTTCGAGTCACGAAAAGTGTTCAGAAGATGCTTATTGGGTGTCTATGAAGGGTGGATTTACCCAGAATAGTAAGAAAAGAGAGAGGAAGATGTCCATCCTCTCTAAAAGTTCAGAACTTCAAGGTGCCATCACCACGAGGCTGATGAAACAGAATCTGCCGATTTGTGAGGCGCTTAAAATATTCATCGAACCTATCTATTTGTTGGTTTTGTTTGCGGATGCTGTATATTGCTTTTCTTTCATTTCTTTCATCACCATCATTATAGACTTTACCAAAGACATTGGTCTGCCCGAAAGCAATGGAAAGTACGTCATAATGTCCTTTTCCATTGCGAGCAACATAGGCCTGCTCAGCTTTGGCTGGGTGACAGACGATGGTTACTTGAGTCTTACTAATTTTTCGGGGTTCATGTTCCTTGCAAGAACAATTACTTTGTTCGTTCTTCCCTACTGTAAAGGATTTGTCCTCTTAATGGTTGCTGTGGCCATTCAGGGTTTCTGTGAATCCTCTCTGGCAAACATGTTTCCTCTCATAGTTGCGGAATATTTCACAGAAGAGATTCATGAATTGGCGATTGCATGCACTTTGTTTTTGTGTGGTCCCATGTATTTGACTGCTCCTCCATTAGTAGGTAAGTACATTTAAATTTATACATTTTTTCGTTAATATTGTTACCCTGGTGGGTACTTATGTACTATAGCAACAATGCCAACGTCCAAGGTAACTCGCCAAGTTGGCAACCCAGATTTTGCATGTGTCGTAAGCACTGAATTGGCAACCATGTGCTTCGTTTCATATAGTGTCCCCAATACGATTGCAAAAATACATATGTACCCACTGACATTCAGAATTAAGAGAATTAAAAGTTGATTACAAAAAGAATAGGTATGGTGTTGATTATACCGTCGACCAAATTTCCCAATCGAAAAATTTTGCCAAATGTTGTCTTCGTTACTATTATTTTATTCGGACATGAACACAGGATGACTTTCACTATTGGCTGCATATAGTGGCATTTGGTGACATATTTTGATTTGATGAAACTGGTCAAGGGAATAATACCAAAAAATTTGTTTAAAAATTGTAAATGAAATTTTTTTGCTGATTAATTGCTTAAAAAATTAATCTAGAACATTTTTTAATCGTTTTGTTGTGAATATCTTCTAATTCTGCATACATAATGCCATTCATATAAATTGTGTTTACTTATTGATTCATTATCACATCCCCAATAAAGTCATTTTTAGTTTTTACGAATGATATAAATTTTGTGTCCAGGTGTGAGGAGAGTTATTGAAATGTATATTGTAAATTCCTTTAATATATTCCATGTTATGCAACACAATCTATTTAAAAACGCAACGCCTCATTATATTTCGCACATTTTGAGTTACGAAAATGTTGTGCTTTTATTATCAGTCTTTTATTGCAACATTCTTTACCTATTTATTTGCTTTTCTGCTCTAATGTAAAACTATTTTCAATTTACTTAGAGTTATTACATTTGTTCAGCTGTTATTTGCGGACTACTTTAACAGTAAAATGTATATTCAATTTCCATGTGCTTATTTTAATATCTTTAATATTTTTCCCTGCCTGTGTTGCATCGCTAAAGTCGTTTGCTTTTAAAACTTAAAAACACTACCATTTATCGACCATTTTGAATTCATGAAATGTTAATTGATGCTGTTCATTCATTGTTATAAACCTATATAAATTCTACTTTCTATCTCAAACCCAGACTAGTACATTGATTTGAGTACAATAAATGTTTTTTTTTCAATGGGGCTGCGGATTGGTATTTTTACCATTGCACACCTTGTACATTCCCCAGGAGCTGGTATCACTTTTAGGCACCATATAGGTGATACAGATTGCCCCAAATAATTCTGACGCCCAGTTTCCGCCCCAGAGGGAGGCACCTGAGCTCTGACGATGGAGTACAATAAAAGGCATCCAAAAGTGAAAAAAATAATGGAGGTTTTCCAAGAACTTTTTGGGTGTTGTAACGTTGTCCCACCTAGCAGCTGCAAGAACGGCTTTCCTATGCAGATAACATTACGCGTGCGGTTCATATCCACAAGTGCACCCCTAAAATATTGCAGAATCCTTTCACCTGACGTCACGCCGATAGTTATGAGACAAACAACATCTGCACTCCACCTGCGAGCCGAACGTCAAGTGAAACTCAAGATGCAAGAAGGGAGGGTTCCACCCCAGAGAATGGAGAGAAGAGACCACTAGGAACCAGGGCTTCGAACCCTTTTTTTTCGTTCTGGTTCAACTAAAGAAACATATATATATATATATTCGTTCAGTTCCGGTTATCGTTCCGAGAAAAATAAAGGTTTTTGGTTCCGCTTCCAATGAAAAATTTTATTTTATGTATATAGTCGGACCTCTATATAACGAAGTCGCTAAATCCCGGAAAGTACCTTATAAGTAGGTAGATAAAGGGTTAATATATTTTATATAAAACACATAAAACAAATTTTAAATTCATAAACACTATATATTAAAAAAGTAATTATTCACACCTTTTTTAAAATTAATATATGTTTATTTTATATATCTTATACATCAAAAAAGAAAGAAAAACTGCAAGGAAAATAAGAAAAAAGAATGTCGAAGAATTCACTGTATTTTCAATATTAAGAAAATAATTTTGCACTAAAATTAATGAGTTTTATATAAGGACATTTTATAATTTAAAGCATACAAGTAATATTAAAAATATATTATTTTATAATTAGAACACGGGGACTCGGGACAACTCCACTGAGTGTGAAAGAGGATATCGAAGATGTTTATAGTGAATTGGATAATAAGGTTTATAAAGATTTCACTTCTTGGGTGAAACGTCCAGAACTCTAATGCTCTCGGCGAGTTAGGATCTAATAAGACCAGTTCAAAATTTATGACAAAAAAAAAGTTCGTTATACAGAAAATGCACTTCGCTGTAGAGAGGTTATTTTACGAAGAAAATTGTGAATTGTTCAAGGCTCCAAGGAAAAAATTCTCTATATAGAAAAATTCGCAATGTAGAGGTTCGTTATATAGAGGTTCGACTGTATTCTTATCTTAAATCAACTGGTTCCTTCAACTGAATCAAATCTTCCCTCTACAAGTAGTTTCGAGCGAACAGGAAATCGAGAAGCAATGTACATGTAATGATGATAATTATATAGTTGACGTTAAATTAGAAAACATCGATAAGTTAGTTACACTAACAAAATGACTGAAGATATATCGAACCGAAATAAAAGGATACGTTTTTCGGTTCAATTCTGGTTCGAAGCCTTACTTGGAACACTCCAAAAGAGACGATTGTGTTTTGCCCTCCTTCATCACCAATAAAATATTTTGTAGTATTAAAACACGCCCTAGTTTGAATAACTAGTATCTAAATGTAAATATTGTAATTAATAGCTGTAGAGATGCAATAAATCAATAATTTAGTTCCTTATATCTCTCGCTACTCATCCATTTTCCCAAAACGTCACAGTGTCCGAAAAAAGTATGGCTACAGTTTCAAAAATGAATTAAAAATAAACAAAGTGTTTCACTTGCGGTTTTTTATGTTCCATAAAGAAAATATTACAGTTTCTGTTCAAGGAAAAGCAAACTAGATGGTGCAACGTGCACGTTTTACAACTTTCTCGTTTCGAAACGGCTTCACCACAAGAACAAGCACAAATTGCAGAACATAGTTTATAACACAAGGGGAGGAAACAACTAAGGAAATTCATTTGGTCCCGAGACTTTATGTACTAGTAGTATTTCTTTAGGGTGTTCAATCCCTAATGTAAAGCGCCGAATGGCCAGTTAATTCGGAGAAAACAGCCTTCGAAATTCATGCTTAGCTTTTATACAATTTTATACAATTCTGCAGCGATCCAATGGCTTGATAGAGTATCTATTTACCACGCGACTGGCCAAGGTTCGAGTCGCGATAACGATTTTTTTTTGTTTTATTTTTTAAATTCATTTAATTACTTTTACAATTAATTGAATTTATTTAAAAAAAGACTTATTATAAATATTTGTGTGATTATAAAGCAATTAAATTAATAATATATAATATAAGATATATATTGTTTTTATTATATTAATTATACAATATTATTTTTTTATAAATAATTATTATAATATATTTTATATAAAATTATATAAATTTTTTGTAATGTTTTTTATTTATAATATATTGTACTTCATATTATAAAGCTATTTGAAACTAATTTTTTTATAAAATATCATTTAATATTTATTATAATATATTTTTATAATAAATATTATTTATTAATAATTATATTTATAAAAGATAATTTAAATACTTATATAATTACAGTAATTATTTTACTTTTTAAAATTCAAAAATATTATTCAAAATATCATTTAATATTTAATAAACCTTTTTTAAATAAATTTATTTAACTGTAAAAATAATTAAATGAATTTAAAAAGTAAAAAAAAAAAAAAAAAAAAATCGTTTGCGCGACTCGAACCTTGGCCGGTCGCGTGGTAAACAGTTACTTTACCAATCAAGCCATTGCATCGCTAGAGTTAATTGAAATTTAATTGTATAAAAGATAAGCATGAATTTCGAAGGCTATTTTCTCCGAATTGACTGGCCATTCGGCTCTATTACATTGGGAGTTGATCACCCTTAAGTGGTACTATTATTACACGAAGTCTGGTCCCCAAATGGATTTCCTTAGTCATGCCCTCCCCTTGTAAGTTTAAATCTGCAACAATGTACAGCGTAAATGGGTCACCACCAAAGCGGAGAAAAAGTTCTGAGGGTGATGGTTGGAAGGAGGAAGTTGTGGCGGTGGTATCTATATAAGTCAGTATTAACCTCCCTACTAAAGTGATTAACCACTTAGATCTCTACACATAATACTTTTGGACTTCTTGTAGGGATCTATGAAAAATATTGTTTACCAATTTTCAATCAGTGACATTAATTAAATGAAAAGTCAAACTACAGCGGTCGTTCAGATTGGCTGATCCTGCATTGCTTCATAGAACGTGGCTCAAAATCTCGCACAGATTCTATGTGTAGCGCGCAATTAGTGGTGCGCACATTGAAATCGTGCAATAAAGCATTGTAAAAAATTTTGATTCTTTCTTTAAGAAACAAAAAAAAAAAGTCCCCAAATGAATTTCCTTAGTCGTGCCCTCCCCTTGTAAGTTTAAATCTGCCACAATGTACAGCGTAAATGGGTCACCACCAAAGCGGAGTAAAAGTTCTGAGGGTGATGGTTGGAAGGAGGAAGTTGTGGCGGTGGTATCTATATAAGTCAGTATTAACCTCCCTACTAAAGTGATCAACCACTTAGATCTCTACACATAACACTTTTGGACTTCTTGTAGGGATCTATGAAAAACATTGTTTACCAATCTTCAATCAGTGACACTAATTAAATGAAAAGTCAAACTACAGCGGTCGTTCAGATTGGCTGATCCTGCATTGCTTCATAGAACGTGGCTCAAAATCTCGCACAGATTCTATGTGTAGCGCGCAATTAGTGGTGCGCACATTGAAATCGTGCAATAAAGCATTGTAAAAAATTTTGATTCTTTCTTTAAGAAACAAAAAAAAAAAAAAAAAATTAAGTAAATATATTTTTTTATTATTGAAGTGATAATTTCTTTAGGCACGTTTTGCTGGAGAATGAACTTGAATGATGCGTTTGAAGAAGCCAGGCATTGTTGCGCTCGGGTTTGTAACGCTCGTAACAATGGATCGGAATTTTCCGTAACAATGTGTAAAGTCATTCAAAAAAGACTTACAACAACGACAAAATTTGGCGCCGGTTTTCGACCAAACTGGAATTTCCTGACGTTGCTTTATTAACTGTATTAATTGACTTTGTTAAAAAAAAATTCAAGTAATATAAAAAAATAATTTAAGTCAATTCCAACTTAGATCAACAAAGAAAAATTTTATTTTAGCTACTTTTTATTAAATAGTTACAATTAATATAAATACGTATATACATAGGACAAAATCACAACATTAAGTTGTAATTAAATTTTATTAATTATCATTAAAGTATCGTATTTTTACCCTAAACAATAGTGGAAAAATTTCAGCTCAAATAAGAGCTTTAAAATGTGAGAAAAAAACCTTTTCAAGTTTTGATATAAGTTACCCAATGGTCGCTAAGTCGCCAAAAATAATGCCAACGTGGCTGTATTTGTAATTCTTTGAATAATTAGTTTTAATCAATTAATTTTTATTAATTATAATTAACTTACTGTATTGTCAACCAAAATAATCATGTATATAAAATTTCAGTTCAATTGAGCGCTTTAAAATGTATTTTATTAGCGATTGAAAATTCCAACAAGATAGATAAATATGTATAGAGGGTGAGCTAATAGTAGGAATTGAATAAATGCTTTTAACATGGAATTAACATGAAATATATTATTAAAATTCCAATCTGCAATGTTTTACATTTTGTACAAAATTTTACGGATTTTCTTGAATCTAAACTCCAAAAAAGAAAAAAAAAAGTTACAACTATTTTTTAAGTAGATTGGTACATTGTATATCTTTCTCAACGCTGCCAAGTTACACTGAGACGGAATATTGTAAAACTTTTTAAACAAATTTATGAAATTTTGTAATTTTGAAAATTTTCCATTTTTCTGCTTTTTTTGCACATAAAATATTTTTAAAAAAAGGCACTTTTCCATTTCAAGGAGTCATAAAAACGCAACGAAAAAATAGCTAAAATCTCCAAATGACAGTAATAACTAATTGTAATAAACCTACAATAGAATTAATCAATTTGAGGTTTATGGAGAATGTGCAGAAAGACAACTTTCTGATACATTACAACTGATTGTTTTCTTTATTTTTAAAAAAGCGATTTAGAGTGAAAGATTTTCAGAATATAAGAAAATGCTGAAATCTTTTCATCAGATAGTGTTATTTACATTTTAAATCTTTCTTTGTACAGTGAATGCAAACAAATGTCTGTGTTTTCTCTCCCATACATAATAATAATGTGTGAATAAATAATTTTATATGACAATACTAATATTCCCTTGTTTTTTATTCTCACCTAACTAATCCCTGAAATAACATTACAAAATTTGAAGTTATCACTTCTATCGTATGGTCATAAGCATACACATTCTTTTTTAAGTTTTTTTTTTTTAATTAATATTTAAAAGTGTAGTCACATATTTTTTTTGACACTCGGTATTTTCACTTCCGATATTAGGAAATATTTCTAAGCGTTTCTGAAATTTCTCAAACAAATCATTGAAATAAAAAAAAAATATTTTCAGAAATGGGTGGAAAAAAATTTCTATTCCGGAGAACCCTTTGTTATTTTCTGCTATTTAAATGCATTTTTTTAAACATTCAAATCTATGTTCGTCGTGAAAAGTAGAATTTCCATAGGCTTAACATTATGTTCACGTATTCAAAATTGTCTTATAACATTAAATTTAGATTTATTTTGAGATAACAGAAATTTTACCATCCCATGTAGTAAAATACTTAAAGCCATCTATGACTAGTGAAGAAAAATATTGATATAAATTCTATAGAATAT
Source organism: Trichonephila inaurata madagascariensis (assembly GCA_019973955.1). Lineage (NCBI taxonomy): Eukaryota > Metazoa > Arthropoda > Arachnida > Araneae > Nephilidae > Trichonephila > Trichonephila inaurata. The sequence continues at coordinate 53,163 of BMAV01001501.1, forward strand.
TAATTACTTTTAAAATATAACTTATCGTATTTAGCTGTAAGTTACGTACACCACATAAAGAGAAAAAAAAATAAGGTAAAATTTTTAAAATTACTTTTTGTTTTATTTCCATTTTGTCCTCATCAAAAATTTTTAGAATATTTTTTTCCTAACTGAAAGGAAGAATTCAGACAAATGTCCAAAGTAGACATAATATTACTTTCGAAAAATAGAAGAGGGTTAGCAAATAGACAAAAATATTTTTTTATTCTTATTTTTTGAATGCGTTTTATATTCCTCTGTAAATAGACTAGTCTAGACTAATACTAGAGATTAATTAGACTTGATACTAGAAATTCCATAATATTATCATCAATTCACGAATTCCAGACAATTATTCTTAGTGTTTGTACTTCCAACCTTAAGCAGTTTTTCTGAAAATACCCTGAAAGTTATGTAAAAATTTCATCTTATTTTTATGGAATAGCATTCATTAACTAGTTAACCCTTCTTTCTTTAAAAAAAAAAAAAAATAGAGTTATCATAGAAAGGCTTAACAGGGTATATACTGTTACGAATTTCGTGTAAAATAGTGTAAGAAATTTGTTTTTGGATGCGTAATGCTTTTTTTTTTATCTACTCTCAATTAGATTTAATTTACGTTTAAAGTGTAATATTCACCAGCAACTCCGTCCCTTACGTTATAATGGTGATTCAAAAGGAACTTGGTGAAATCTTGGCGATAGAGCCGTTGGCTTCATTTTTGGTGACCAATTTGGCGACTTGGTGACCGTTTTGGCGACTTAGCGATCATGTTGGTGACCATTTTTGGCGAGTTCGGGATCCTCTGGATTCTTCTAGAAATTAGTAGAGAAATTCACGAATATCAAGATCTATGACGCAAGCGGGTTTTTCTCGAATTATCCGCGGGGAATAAAAATAGAGAGATGTTCGCCGGAAGTCAGTCAGTCTGGTATTGACTAGCGATCAGTTAGTAATGCTCTGATTGTTGAAGCGAATAGTGATTACTTCGGCTGTTGAACGAGCGGTTGCTTGTGAATAATTTTTTATATACGTGTATTTTAGACACCGATAATTGTGTCTGAGTACTGCTGAAGGTGTGAAGACCTTCTGAGATTTAATTTGCGAATATTGCTGCTTTTAATCCTGTATTTCAAGGATTGGATTTTCGACAATAAATTCTCCTCGCTCTTAAAGAACTATCTTGTTCTTTGCGTTTGATTGGCATAAAATCATCGAACCCCGATCTAAGTAGCAATACTAAGCTTTAATTAGTGGTGTATTATTGGCAAGCAGTTTTTATTATTCCAAGATCTAGTTTTGTTCTTAGAACAAGGACTTGATTGATTATTAATTAACATCAGGCTTTGAGGTAACACAAAGGCTATTGGCAACGAGCTTCGTAGTTTTGAACTACATTCAAATGATAAGAATGGCATTTATATGGCACCACATTCACGACACTACTTCAACGTGAGTACTTAGAGCCTTGGCAGGTTGAATTTATGAATATGCTCCACTACATGGCGGGTTTCTAGTAACACTAGGATTCGAACCCATAATTCGACAGAAACACCGCCGACTATGAGTTCGAGAGTATAAACTCTCGGCTAACGTAATCATATTCAAATGTGGCACATATTTACTTACGGGAAAGAATTCATCGAAGCAAAAACCTAATGCACGATTTTTTTGAAAAGTTTGTTTTTCTTTATGGGCCACAGTTTCAGCCAGTGTTAACACTAATGTAATACATTTTAAACTTCTAAGCTAAGCTTTTTTTTATAGCAGTGCAAATTGTGTTTCGTAAAACTTTTTTAGAACATTGGCATAAAACTCGTTTAAAAACTGAATATTTTTTTAAACATATTGTGAATGGTTGTTCTACTGCTTTAATCTGTATATTTAGAAATCTAATAAGAGGTTGAAATTAGGTTTTAAATTACTTCGAATTTTAAGGCAATCAATAACATCCCCATTATTATCTCAAAACCTTCAAGCTGCTTCTTTTTGGTTTTAATTTGGCTTGTTTCTCGTTATGTTTTGGCTCTAAACGTAAAATTTTTATATTCCAACAGACTCTCCTCTTATCGTATTCCATTAATTACTCTTTCAATACAATACAAAATCCCTGGATACGGCAAATGCAATTCAGTTCATTTATTTATTTAATTGCCAAGGAAAATAAGTAGATATTTGATGAGAGAATGCTTAAAACTTTTGGGACTTAAATTTTATTCTCATGAAACAAAGTTTTACTATCCAAACATTAAACTCCCACGAAACACTGGGAATTTCGATTGGGTTTTATGAATTAAAATATACAGCATTTTGTACAATAATAAAGTCAGAATATACTAATGATTTTAGAATATTTTCCTGTCTGAAAAACTACTCCACGTTCGGGACCTTTGTTTAATTTGAGAGAGAGACAATATTAAAAAAGGAACACGTAATAAAGATTATCTCTCGGGGATGTGTCTTGGCCCAGCATGAAAATCACAAATTTACATTAATCATTTTTTTTCTTCACATTCGTCTGCGAAGTAGTAAACACATTTTTTTGCATTTATGGAAATATAATGTTTTTCTTTTCTTAATTAATTTGTTTGGTAAACGATGCTATATAGATTAAATTTTTATTCCCTTGTCTTACTTTTTTTTTAATAAAGACAAACAGTTCAGTTTACACCTTTGGCGTTGGAGAAGAAACTTCGCCAAACTACGCCAAGAGTACGCTTCTTATATTGAACTTCAATCCATTATGTCGACAATGGTTTGTCGTTGGAGATGAATTAAATTAAAACAAGGTGCAATCGAAATGTTTAGTTACATTACATTACGTATGCACTGTGAAATTATTTAAATCTTGCTACACTCTCCATCAGTAAGACAGACATATTTATCTGTTTTTATATTATATTTCAGTCTCCTCTAGGGAGGAAACTAGGTGTCAAAATTCCATTGTGGCAATTGATATCCACCTATAGGGTGCCACACTAAAAAGTGGTACCAGCGCCCTGTAAATGTACAGGGTCTGCAATGGTAATTACCAATCCACAGTCCCATTAGAAAGAGAGAAAGAAAATATTATATTTTAATTTAGAGTGCAGCACTAGTTTGGATGCTGTTTGCCATAGAAGCTGCTTCTTTCTTTGTCTATTATTATAACAATAGAGAATGTTATTTATAAAAAGTATTTTTTGCACATCCAAGATGTGCATATATTTATAATTTTACAAGTTTATAATGTATAATATAAAGAAGAGAAAAGAAACTTACACGCTCACTCTTCACGAGATCTCCGGAATCCCACAAACTTGAAATTTTGCAAATATGTTTCTTTTGTATAGCAGATAACCGCTAAGAACGGATTTTGTGGAAATCTTCTCCGAGTGAGTGAGTGAGTTTTTACGTCAATCTGTTAAGCTAAATGAGGGCTTTTGGAGACGGATCTTGTAATTTTGAACTATGCTCAAGTGTCGAGGACGAAACCTGAGCTGGCATCCCCTCTCCTAACTACCCCACCAACGGGAAGACTTTTGAACTCTAGAAAGATTTAACGTGCAGTTTCCCTACACTGCTGGTCTTCAGCGGCTCTAGGCTCGAACCCATGACACGCCGGCCACGAGTCCGTTATCTTGACCACTAGGCCACCTAGGCCCCTTCCCCGAAGGGGGTTTATGTAAGCGTAAAGATAGATATATACTTCCATATTAAAAATTCAAGTCTTGTAATTTTAAAATCAAGAAGAGGAGGCTATATGAATATTTTTCAACCAAATTCTAAGACAAAGATAACAATAAACGAAAAATATATTATCTTACAATATTATGAAATACCCTGCGAGGCAGATGGGTAACGTCTAGTACACACACACACACACTTCAGAATAAGATTGTCGGGTTAAATATAAGGCTTTTTATTTTATTTTTATAAGCTTAAAAAAAACTTACTTTATTTACCTATATTCTTCTTCAAAAACCTAACAGCCTCTTACAGGCCTTGGCTGTCTCGACCACGCGCTCTTTCCAGCGTTCTCTATTTGTAGCGAATCCTCTCCAATTTTTAATTTTCAAAGAACTTAAGTAATTCTCAATGACATCCAACCATCCAGTTGGTGGTCTTTCTTTAGCTCGGGTTCCCAGTGGTTTTTTTTAAATGTTAAGATCTCTTTATACACTTATATTACAGGCCTGAAATAAGGTAAGAAGTGAAAATACAGTTTAAAAACTTTCGTAATGCTAAAGTTGAATTCTAAAATATTAATCATCAAATACTATTATATAAAAATAATCAGCGTATTAAAAAGCAAGTACGAAGTTTTAAAATATTAAAACTAATTTGTATAATTTAATGACTATATATCTGTATCTACTTAGCTACAAATAAATTGTTTAGCTCATTACTTTTTATAATTTTACAGAAAAAATTTGATTCATTAAAATCATAAAAAATGCTTATTCATAGTTACTTTGTATAAAACATCTAAAAGAATATCCCGTTAGTGGAAAATAAAACCCAATTGTTCAAAAAAAAAATTGAGGACAAAGAAAAAAAAATCTATTTCTAATGCATACAAGCATTTTCAAGAAATTTCTAATTTGCTATACAGATGTATTTAATGTTTCATTTCGAAATAGGGGCAACACTATCAAAAAATAGATTTTGTTTGTGTGTGTTACTCGAATATCTCAAAAAGGTCATAAAAAGAAATTTTATAAGCAATGTTTTTCTTTTAATCTCTTACACATTTTTAGAATTCTTATTGTATGTATTAAATACACATTTTTGTCTTTTTTCTCTTTCAGGTTATTTTAGAGACGGTCTTGGATCGTACGTGTATCTATTCTTCTTAATGGCTACCATGTCCCTCATATCCAGTATTATGCTTTTCTTTGCGCCGTTATTGGCGAAATGTAGATGTGGAAGAGATGACTGGATACTAAGGAAATCAAATTCCTAAATTCGAATCATTATTGTTTTCTTCTGCGAGTTACAGAAGACATAACTAAATCAGCTGACCCTAATACATGTAACCATCTGTACTATAGTATTGCACACGATCCAGAAATGGTGGGAACGTGAACATGTCCTAGGTTTTGAACTAGTAGCTTACAACTGTATAGAAAATTTTCAGAGAAAGACATTTCTGCTTTCTGTTGTCTAAGATTTGTTTTTAAATTGTATAAAAAAGACTTTAGTTTAAAAATGAAATAATAGTACCGAAAAAAGTTTGACTAAGGGGAACCTATATAGTGATAAATTTATGGAAATTCCTAAGTCAAAATGAAATAATTGATCAAAGCACAAGTCCTGCAATGCGATAAAATTACTTAAATGACGACTGCCAATACATTAAAAAATATCTCTATAATTCTGTACATATATTTAACTATCAATTTGCTCACCTAAAGATTTTCTTAATTATAGGCTGGTGTGTAGACAAACCTTTCTCTTGTCTAATTCTATTGGTCTCGTCTATCGAATATAATTATAAATCTCAAGGTCAAGTTAATGACACCTGAGCTAGTACCAATATTTTAACTTATACATGATATGAATATTTTGGAAGCTCGATTCTATTTAGCAAGTCCCCAATATTCCACAAAGAAGCTCTTTGGTGGAATTATGATTCGAATCTATTGCTATATTCGAATTGATTGTGACTACAAAGCTAAGTGTAGCTAATATTTGAAGTATTGTTTAGTATTTTTCTACAGTATGTGATGAGCAAAAATCCATCTTTTGGCCTCAGTATAATTAGCTTAAAAGAAATTACATACTAAGTGGAGAAAAAAAATCTGTCTTTAGGGTGTAATTAAAACATAATACCAACAATGTGTTTAATATACTTTTAATTAAATTCTTGTCAGTTTTCGGGAACGAGAGAGAGGGAAGAGTGAAATAGAGAAAGAAAGAGATAGAGAGAGAGAAAGAGAAAGAGAGAAAGAGAAATATATACAAAATTGTTCTTTAAGCTCATGATGGGATAAGTTCATATGACATCATAGTTGCATGACGTGTTCCCAGCCAATCAATTAATACACGTTGCTGTTGTCAACGTTTGCTTTTGGGGGAAACTTTCTTTTAAAAAGTACATAGTTGTCAATAATAATAACGTATATAGGTAAACAAAATACACTAGGTTTAAAAGTACATAAATCTATATATATAAAAATGAATGTTTGTATTATAAAATCGCATCACTCCAACACCATTCAACCGATGAATATGAAAATTAGCATGTATATGAATTTTTTTGTGGAGAAGGCTTTTGTGCTACCCTCTCTGTTTCAGCTCCCCACCAGATGGCGCTACAGCATATCATATTCTACATCGTTCAATCAATCGCCAAGTTGCCAACAGGATCTCTAAAAATGATGTCAACTTTGCTCTATCGCCAATATTTCGCTATGTTTCTATTGAATCGTTATTATAATGTAAGGAACGGCGTTGCTTGAGAATCTTACAAATTTAACATAAAATAAATACAGCAGAAAGTCATATTAATGTATTACACATCCAGGTATAAATTATTTACACTTTTTTAAGCTTTCATTGCACAAAATGTGTAACAATGTATTACTTTTGCTGAGCAGCTTAGGAAGGTGTTTTCAAAAATCGACCCACAAGAGAGTTGCGGGGCGTTATAAATAAAAAAAATCCTTTTTTATCACCTTAGATCTATAGACAAAATTTAACAAATAAAGGGTTTT
>BMAV01001501.1:75325-118693 GCA_019973955.1 Trichonephila inaurata madagascariensis
GGAAGCATGTTTATTTTATTGCGTTGAGATCCTCTAAAAATGGGTTTTGTGAAAATGGAATGGGGTTACGAAAGAGTAAAAGATAGTTCTACTTCAATTTTAGAAATTATTATTTGGAAGTTCTGTTTTTTTTAAATCAAGAATTATATAAGAATATTTTTCAATACAACCGAATTCTTAATGCTAAGATATCTCAATGATTTATATATATATAAACAGTATATATTCATATAACATCATGAAATACCCAGCCAAGTGGGTGTACAACGGCTAATTTATAATATATAAACATGCCTCGATTTATGTCTTTGATGTTGTTTTAATAACAAAAGTGATAATGGTTCATTCAGAGACCATACATTATCCTTCTTTACATTTCGTAAATATTTATTTTTACAATAAATTCTTTTGAAATTACAAAAATTTCTTTAAAATAATTATTAAATCTCACGCAAAATTTTCATAAAGAACATAGCTATATCTAATCTAGCACGCATAGTTGAAAAAAAAATAAATAATCATAGATATTTCAACAACTTAAATTTTTAAAAGGAAGTAAAGTAAATACCCAATTTTCTTTGAAAATAGAACTAAAAATTCCACTATTTTTCAAGAACGTTTTTAGTAATTCTAATAACTGAATTTACTTTTTAAAAATAATTATGTTTGCTTATATGTACATATACTTTCCCAAAACAATAGTTAGAATATAACATGATCCTGATAAATATTCTAGAACAGTAATTCTCAACCACTGCACCACAGCACTTTAGTGTCGCCAAATTCTTGAAATGTGCCGCCAAATGTTTTTAAAATTATTAATCATACACTGAGAAAAAATTTTAAAGAAATCCTCAACTGAATCATTTAGCCGTTTTACAGAAATAATCTATTCATAGAATTGTTATTGACCATTTGACCACACTAGAGGAGAAAGTTATTCATTACTTTCCAAATTAAAATATAAAATTTTTTTTTTGATTGGTTTGTGATAACGGATATATTTGTGTAGGAATTAACTTTGAATGAAGAGGAAGAACTAATTTAGTTTTGTAATAATTGAGGTTTAATTTCAAAACATTTGGAAGAGTTAATTAGTTTAATCTGGATTAAAATTAGTGTCAATTATCAAAAAAAAACTTTAAAAATATTGTTACAACTTTCTACATCTTATTTGCGTGAATACGGATTTTCAGCATTAACAAATATAAAATTGAAATAAAAGATCGAGACTTTTATATGTAGAAGGCGAAATGAGTGTGACATTACCATTTTTACGACAAAATATAAATGAAACTTTCACAAATCATCAAGCTGAAATTTCGCAAAAAAAAAAAATAATAAATAAACATTTTACTATGCTTTATAATTGCCCACTTTCTCTCACTTAACCCTTCTCTTATTTGCTTTCTTTCTATTCAAAATTTTAAAACTCGTTGTTGCTTAATCGACCTTGGCAAGGAAACACACTTCTTGAAACTACACTTCAAAAGAAAGTAATAAAAACAAAAAAAAACAAAAATCTTCTGTTCTAGAAAAATAACTTAAAAAAAAAAAAAAGAGGAAGAAAAACAGTTTTGAATTTCGTCTCCAGATGGCGCAGCGCGCAACATCCGAGATCCGCCGGTGGAAGATGGAGATCGGGAGGCGGCAGAGGGGAAAAAGGATAACAGAGAGCGAGCGCCTGGGGAATGGATGGAGAATTGCAGCGTGCATCGCCGCTGAAACAACGGGATGCTGCTGAGCAAGTGATCTGCATTTGAAATGCTTCATAAACTGCCCCAAACAGCAGGTTGCACTGCTGCTAACTTCTCGACCATCGCAACCTCATCCCACAGCAACGCAAGTTGCGTAGACGGCGAGCATCCGCAAATTCCAATTGTGCTTTGGAACAAAGATGTGATGGTTTTCCACAAGGGAAAATGATACCGGCTTTTAGGCCTAACTGAAATTCTACAGCGCTGTGTTTTCTACCATCTCATTGTTTACTATTACGAAGCAGCTCGTGGATGAAATTCGAATAGTCACTTCTGTGTTTGGTGTGTTTTAGGAAAGTACCGTTCCCACGAATTCGATATGTTTCGTAGAAATATGCGAAAAGTGAACAATATGGCTATTTAGTGAAACAACCGTGCACTTTCGAAGCGTATCCACGTGAATTTAAAGTTGTGAGAAAGTGAATGTGTTTCAAATATAAAACAGTTTTTTAATCTGAGTTTTAAATAATATCCTAACACACCCTTTCCGTTATAAATATTGTGAATTTTATTCATCTGATAAATAATTTTTTTAAAAAAAAATTTAAAGCAGTCTTTAAATTAATGATATTTTAAAGTATTTATCCTGTGGTCCAAAGTTTAAGTGTGGTCGTAGGTAAAAACTTTTAATTTAAATTAGGAAAGAATGTTTTGTTTAAAGGTAGATATATATATACTTTACAGATAAATTATATTTAAAAAAAGTTCTTAAAACACTTGTACAAATGAATTGTTGGTATGGTTGATAAAGGAAAAGGAGATATGAAAATTATTTATGCTTTTAGCTGAGTACTTTACATAATTAATTATGTTAATTAATATTGTTGGATGGTTTATATTATTGAATTTTTAACTATTATTAAAATTTAAAATAGAATTAATAAATTAAGCTACATAGAAAAATCTTTACCACATAAAAATTAGATTTTAATCTATTGTTCATATTTTATAAGAAGGTTTTTTTAAAGAAAATTCAGTTATATTATTTATTCATTGAATTGTCTTTCAATCTATACATTAAATGCTTTAAAATACTTTTAATTGAAATTTTACTTTGATTATATGACAGAAATAATTTTTTATTACACTTTACTTGAATAATTATTGTTAAATTTAATCATTAGATGTGACAAAACAGCCAAAGTAGAGAATAAATAAATTTAAAAAAGGAATTTTCGTAAAAAAATTACTTCGAGGAAATTAGAGAGAAATATTTTTATTTTTAATTTGAATAATATATATAAGTTATATTAAAACATTTAACAACTAATGTAGATTCAAGTATTTAGAAATATATACTTTAAAGAAAAATACCTGCTAGAAAGCGAAAAAATATAATAGCTTTATTTTCCAACACATACCTTTAGTTATATACCACTATTAATTAACTTTTAAGTGAATACTTAAAAAAAAGAAAGAAAGAAACACAAGAACTTTTGTGAAAAATTTTCTCTGTTAGTTTAACATTCCATGTCAAAGTTTGCTGCGACCTACTACATTCTTTGACGAGAACTACTTAAACTCGTCTTAGTTACAGCTATAATTTATACCTCATTCTCTCTTTTATAATACCTTTGTATATTTCAACTGTCAAGCATATCAAAAACAATCTGAAGGATAGAAAACAATTATTCTAAACACCTTTATCGAAAAATAAGATTCCAAAATAGAAACGAACCATTCGTGATATCTTAAAGGAATTATAAGATTTATTCAAACTATTTAAAGGCTATATCCGACATCCAATCTATTTGATTAACTATATAGGTTTATAATTAATTACATCTGTTTTTTGTGGCTACAGAACTGGTGGAATTATTCTAACCATCTAAACTTAAATATTCTTCAATAGAGCCCAAAACACAAAATGGCAATATCGAACGTCCAATCACGATGGACCAACATTCCACTATTTTCTTTCCTTCATTTCGGATCGTCTGCATCCTCCTGATATGGCTTTGGAGAGGAAGAGGTCCAGTCGCAGGGGTGGTCCGGGGTCGAGGCACCGCAAGCGACCCCCGGAGAACAAATGCAAGAGCTGCTGCAGACGTTTCACAGCTTTCATGTTTTCGCACGTGGGGCTGTGCGCCCTGGTGGTGGGGTACAGCATTCTGGGAGCATTCGCATTCCAAGCCCTTGAGGCCCCTTATGAGGAACAGAAAGTGGACGAGGTGATGCACAAAAGAATGGACACGGTCAAAAGGCTGTGGGCCATCACTGACCAGTTGAACGTGCTCTACAAAGAAAACTGGACGCGGCAAGTGACCGAGGAGGTCAAACGATTTCAAGCGGACTTAGTACATGCCATCAAGGAAGGGTACGATGGCAAAGAGGGAACGGGGACGCAGTGGACATTCTCTGGAGCGTTCCTCTACTCCCTGACCGTCATAACAACAATTGGTAAGTGTTACTATGTTTGTCTCTTCAATTTATTCATATGTAGAGTGAAAACTCATGTATTTTATAAGCCTAACGGTAAAGATACTTTTTTACCATTTAAAAAAAAGATCTAAACATAAAATATTTTTAGATAAAACAATATTAATATAACTTTTTTTTTAACTTTTCAAATTTGAAAAGAATTATTTTTGTAATGTTCTTTTAATCTATATTTAAAGGGGAGAAATATATTTTCCTCCTCTTACACAATACTTCACAATTTTTTATGATTTTGAATTGAAATTCTATGTGTTAAATTGGAAAAAAAAATGCATATACATAGAATGTATTCACATTTTTAAAATACGACGTATTAAATAGGTATAAAAATAATACAATCTCATCGAATCTATCAATGATGGGGAAATGGTCTTGTTTCAAAGTGCTCATACTGTTTCTTTGTTATCGATTGAACTTCTTAGGAATAGGTTGAGAAATCTTTAGATTTGATTACATTTGAACGAATTGATAGTTCATATGAAAAACTTTAGAAACAAAAAAGAATTTTACTATTATGTTTGGCATGTAATAAAAAAATTTGTGATTTGATTTGATCCAGATTGCAATAAGTCCAGGTCCCCAATGGGTTTTTGAAGACTAATTGAGGAATTTTTTGTCATGTTTAACTTGACTGACTACGATCAGAGTTTTCAAAAGCATATAAACTGGTAATGTTTTTGATATTTACAGTAAGTTGAATTAGAATAGACACATTAAAATGTTTTAAGAATAATATTACAAGAAAAAAATATTTAAATGCAATAGTTTGGCAAAAAATGAAGAAAAGCCGTATTTTCAAAACGTTTTTCTTTCATGAAAAGTGCTACTATAATAATGATATTTTGCCTGTATACAGCTAGAACTTTTATACCGGGGTCAAAATAAAATGTTTGTAATATAAAAATTAGAGGTGAGCTTATTCGTATTTTATTACATCAAATTGGATAAATTTTAACCAAAAATACTCGTTTTAACTTGTAACTCTAAAAATATTGTGAATTTTTTTTTAAAAAAAATTTAGTTCAACCTCGGTATAGAAATCCTAACTGTATATAGAGAAAATATAAGTATTATAGAAACATTACTCATAAAAGGAGCATGTTTTGAGAATATGTTGTTAGCTCTTAATTTTTTACCAAAAAAATAACAATTAATCAATTTTTCTTCTAATAATATTCTTCAAACAACTTTTTATATGTATATTCTAATTGAACTGACATTAAATATCAAAAAAATTATTCATTTACACGCTTCTTCAAAATATCGGTTTCGAAAGTAGTCTTATTGTCCGAAATTTTAAGTTATTCGTCTTCTTGAAATCTTTTGAGACTCAGCTAAACTCTTTTTGGAACACAAGATTATTATTTATGGGAATTGATTTTATGATATATCGTAAATCGGGTGAATAAGAGTGACGGTTAATACTATAAGGCAGCGTTTCCCCACCTTTTTAACACCGCGGACCGGTCAACATTTGATAATTTTACCACGGCCTGTTGAGGGGAAGGGAGTTGATTGTTTTTATTTTAAATTGTTTTGATTTAATAATTTCAATTTGATGCCTTCAGAATAAAAGACAGTTATACCAAAGAGGGAATATAAGGCGATTTAATATGAAATATAAAGTGGTTTCTATGGAATATAAAGTGGTTTCTATGGAAAGTCACACAAACATAAGAGAAATACACTACATTAAATAAAATGGAAATAAATTAATGTTCCTCTTGCGGCCCGGTACTATTTGATCCATGGACCGGTATTGGTCCGTGGCATGGGGCTTAGGGATTGCTGTTAAAAGGGGAAAAGGGGAATATTTCCAACTGATTTCAACAATTTTTTTTTTTATTGCGTGCATTTAGATGACACGATAGTTTTACAAAGCTTGATTAATCATATCAACCCATTAATTGCCATTTTTTAAAAATTTTTCGCTGAATGAGTTATATATATGCATGCACAAAATGCTGTATAAAAGTATAAACCATATTCAAATTGCGTTTTTTGTTTTGAAACGATTTGATATTTATGAAACATTTTGTGTGCGTAAAATTCCAAATTTCCCAAATAAGGATCGGGACAAATAGTTTAATAAGGGAATAATCAAAAATATTTTTAAAGAATATTACTTTTAACTACTAATCGTATATAGTAACATAAATTTTTAAAGAAAAAGTATAAAATACAAGTATTAATTATATATTTTTATAACAAAGGGAAAGGAGTATAAATTTCAATTAGAAATCGAATTCATTTGATTGATATGAATTCTCGAAAGTTTATAAAAATTCATTTTGTATAGAAATATATTCAAGCAATTTCTTTTTAAAAGTATTATTTTTCTTATGGAATGTAATAATAAATTATAATCATAACAATATTGATTCGGCACAAATCTAAATTTGAAAGCAAAGAATTTATACAAATTGTAACAAATATTAAGGTTTTTTAATGCGGTAAAAATATAGTTTAATATTTTATTCAACCTTAGAACATAAGAAATCTTTAGAGATTGCACTTTACTTAAAAATGTACTGAAACAATTTTTTTCTACACAAAAAATGATTAAATGCGCAATAAATTTATAGCGCAATAGAACTCTGTAAAACCAGAATTGTATTCATATTACAATTCTAATAATTTAAAACTAATCCTTCTGATTTTTGACGAAAAACTAATTTTGATTTTGATCAATTCCTTTGTACCATATTCTTAATGAATAATAACAATAAGTTAAGTATAATTTAAGAAAATTTAGTACCTGGAGAATAAGATAGGCGTAGTCTAGTAGAGTAACATCGTAATAACCATTGGATCGTCGTAATACCCACTCGCTTCTTCCTCAAACCACCAGATCGTAGTAGCCTAGTGATCCTGGTCAAGAGCTTATGACTAGTGTGTCATGACTTTAAGCTCTAGTGCCACAGAAGATCCACCGTGTAGAGGGTTGAAGCATGTTAAATCTATCGGGAGTCAAATTCATCCCGTTGGCGAGGTGTTGAAGTTAAGAGAAAGAGGGGGTGCCAGCTTAGAAGTCTGTTGCTAATAGCCTTTAAGAGGCTAGCGCTTCTCTCGCGGGCACCTAGATGTGTGTGTGGGGGGGGGCAGGTAAGAAACACTCGACATGATTCAACTAATCAATTTATTTCCACACTAAGAACAGACACAAATTCAACAATTAATATTAAGAGAATGTCTCAATATTAACCATGAAAGTGGAATAACGACAGTAAAACGTGAGTGATTAGGAGACTAACAAACTTGATCCTTATCTTAATTAAGGATCTAACCTATTATCCGATTTAATATAGTAAGTTAATTTACATATCACGATTATCTTCTTCCGAAGGGTTGGTTGTGAATAACGCGAATTGATAGCCCAAAGATTTCCCAAGAGGATTAATTAGAAAATCGCGTATAGATCCGTCGCAAGCCCTTATGTTGCTTTATAGTGTGACATTAATTTTCGTGTGGGAAGCTTGTAAAATACAACACAATAGCTATCCTTGTTAATCGATCGTGGATCAAAATAGTAAGGATCATTACTCTTGTGTATTTCTGATGTCGTGTTATTTAATTAATATCAAACACATATGCCAGAACAAATATGAAAAGTTACTTCATTAAACAGCTTTTACCTATTTTGAGAATATCATAGCCAGGTGTGATTCTAAGAAATATTAGAAGAATTTATTAATTCAAATGATTATATTAAAAATATATCATGTATATTTTATAAGAGTTAGAATTATAAACAAATGAATATCGTGTGCTTAAGAAGATTCCTTAAAACTTTTATATAGTTTTTCATCGTCTCAGTAAGAACCTATTATTAATTGTAAATGATTTAATAATTAAAACGTCTTTTTATTAAATGAAATGATTCATTTGAAATTAATTTCTTATTACATGTGATTAATTTACCAAGCAAAAAAATTTTTTAATGCAATTGGTTTGTTCAAAATTTCTGATGATAACACTTGAATGATTTATTAAGAAAATAGCTCTAAATAGCCGTTGAGCCACAAGTCCTCTCGTGAGGTTGGTGGAAGGAGGTGAGAGGCTCCTGACCGTCTCCAGGATTTTTTCTCTCAAAAGTGTTGTGGAAACAAGCCAAAACGTACTGTCACCTGCATGATGCTCAAGGCTGCGGCTAACGACAGGCGTGCATCTAGCCCTTCACCGTAATGAATTTTGTGAGCCTCGATCTGGTAGATGCCAATCAGGTGGCATTTGTAACAACAAATACAAAATTTGTTTTAATTGTAAATCATATTATATATATGTATTGATAAACATATATATATATATATGTAGTATATAATTTCTATATTATTTCTGAATACTTTTAGATAGCATTAACACCTGATAATGTGACAAAACTTAACTTCCGGTAGGAAAATTCCTTCTAAATATAAAGACATTCAGAGAAGTTTGTTTAAAATAAACGAATTCTCGTATAAAACACTGATTTAATTTACAGATCCACGGCATGGATTTATAAAAAATACTTTGTAATTAAAGTAAAAGCATTTTAGCTACCATTCTGGGAAAAATATATTCAAACTGTGAAAAACCTTATTGATCATGCATTTTAATCAAATTAATTATTAAACTTTAAATTAAAAAAAAATTATTTTTCGATAATTGACCATTATATAAATAATTTAAACCCAATTTTGAAAATTTAATTTTAGCTAAATATTACATCAAATACCATATAAACTCATCAGTAAGACGTATTTTTCAAAATGAATTTTAAAATATTTATTTAGTTTGTTAGGCGCGTTCTTTGCTTACTATAACGTTTTTTTAAGTTTCCAGCATTGTAATATTGATACTAACAGATGCTTTATAAATTTCTCATGCCGCCATTAAAAACACATAAAAGTTTTACCTGAGCACTCACTTTTGTACAAATAAAACGTGAATATATAAAAAGCAAAGTCTACGAACAAAATTATTATAAACATTTGTGTATCACTATCGACAAAAAATCAAGGAATCTTTTAATCATATAATGTTCTTTTTTTGAACGCGTGTGTGATAACGAATTCAATACTTTTTAATAGCAGTTCGATTTAATTTTAGTCAATTTTCTTAAAATATCTTTTATTTTGTATTTTAAATACTCCTTTGCCATTTCAATCTTGCTTAAAAGACACGAAATTTTAAGTTTTCCTTTTTAATTTAGAAAAAAATCCCATATAGGTATTTGTTTTGATAATTTACTCAAAAGGTATTCAGAAATATTATGCAGGAAAAAAATAATTGTATTTTCGAAAATTAAATTTCTTTTTTCGTATTTATTATTGATTAAGTTCTAAAATTCATTAATCAAATTCCTTATCTCCCTTATAATTAAAAAAACGTAGTAAATTCTAAATCGCGAGGAACAATTTTATTATAGATAAAAAACAGCTACATATTTTAATAATTACAAAAAATTATAAATATATTTATGGCACAAAATTTTTTAAATATATATACACATGTTACGCTAAAAAAATTCTTCTTATACCGTTAATTTTTCTTCTGACAAAAAGCGAAAAATTAATATTCTCTAAAAATGAATATTATTTTTCATTTTAAATTCAATCGTCTGCTAAGAATACTCCTATTAGGAAAATTCGAAATAGGAACTATATTTTTATTTTAAATATATTTGCTTACGAAGAAAAACTAGAGTTAAATTTGCTCTACAAATATTCATCTTAATATTTACCATTAAGTATACTATGATTGTGAATTTTAACATTCAGGGCATTTTTATGAATGGATAAAAAGAATTTTTAACTTTATAATACCAAAGATATTAAAGCTCAATACATAAATCACTTTACTTTACTCGCTTATGTTACCATTTTGAAACATTAATGATGACTAAATCATTGTTTTAAGTTGAATATTGTAATAAATATCTATATTCTTAACAATGTCTTATGTACCTTTCTTGAAAGACATATATTGTTAATTTCATGTTTGTTTTAAGTTTCCAATTAAAACGTTTTTCTTAAAAAAAAAATACATTTTTTGCCTTGTTCTTTAGATATAAAATTCATATAAAATTCATTCATTCCCTTTTATTTCTTTAAAGTTTTTTGCAATAATTAAGAATCTAGATTGTTAGCATTGTTCACTTAAAATACAGGAGCCAGCTGTTTATCATGGTTCCCTAACCAGGATCTTATGAAAACAACTCAGGGATATAGGATGATGAAAAAAAAAAAAATGTTTATTTTCAATTATAACTGATTAGATCTTATGTTAACTTGCTTTATAACTGCTTACAAAACAAAACTTTGGTATTAGTCGAATTTTTAATCAAGAGAATGCTTCCATACAGTGGTATCTGTTCTTTCTTTTACAATAAACAACATCAATCTTTATACTGACATGTTTTTCAGACATAAAGTTTAGCTGAAACTTCTTCCAAATTAAATTCATTGTCATTTAGCCATATTATTACCATCAATCATTTTTGTTTATGTGTACCTTTCTACGATTTGAGAGGAAAAAAAAACCCCATATACCGTGTTATCGTAATGTATTTTTACTGCTGTGTTAATTACTTTTCGAAGCCAATAATTTGATTCTGGTTTCGATAACAATTTTATTTTTTTTTTTTGTATAGTTGTATATTAAGAATTAAAAAATAGTGGGGTTCTCTATGTGAGGGAGAGTATAACTGAGATGGGAACTGGCGATGTATGTATAATTTGCAAACAACTGATTCCGATTATATTTACGTTATGCAAGTGCTTCTTGAAGTTTCAATATTAGCGACCTAATATTCAATCATAATTTTCATCGCCCCCTCTCATATAATAGCAATGTATTGAATTCAATAGTACTATACTTCGATGCTAAAACTATTCGATACGACCTTAACCTCTTAAGTGCCACCGGCGTATATAAACGTCTCGCTCACAAAACATTGATTTCTCCGCACGTATATATACGTCTTTCCGAGGTCTTATGATCTTTTCTGTGCACTGCTATTCGAAAAAATTATTCCGAAGGCTTTGGAATGCAACAAAAAGAACTTTATAATTTTTGAGAAGAATTTATTTATTTCAGGTTATTTTTACTTCTTCATTCCTCCCCCAATATATCACACATGCGCACCTACGTGGAAAATGGTTGGCATTGGAAAGCGAATCAAGTAACTTTTAATCGGCAGTTAAGGGATTTATTATAAACCGTACAAATGATTAAGATAAGTGTTAATTTTTGTACATAATTTTATGTATGAAAATCCAATGGAGTCACTGGTTATTATTAAACTTGCTCTTGACTTAGTATTGTTAAACTATAAAATACATTGTGTTAGCACTGATACATTTATAAATGTAATATATCAGTGTAAATGTGTATTTTATTTTTGATTATGTCAGAATGTGTGTTGTTTGTTTACTTTCAGTAAATTAATAATTTTTTTAAAATAATCTTTTGTTTTCGACTTTTCAAAATGCTCGCGGCCCCCTTGTAAAGTTGTCACGCCCCCAAGAGGGGCGCGCCCCACAGTTTGAGAAACGTTGCGTTACGCTATAAAGCAACACTGGAATACAACGTACCTCGTTATTTTATACACCACGGTCAAGTGACGTGGATGATCTGAGCTGGCACCCTCTTTCCAAACTACCACACCACACCAACAGGAGGACTTTGAGCTTTACCAGACTTAATATGCATTAGTCCACAGCAGATCTTTAGTAGCACTAGAGCTCGAATTCAGGACATGCCAACCACAAGCTCTTGACCATGACCTCTAGACTACCTCAACCACAGGATTCCATAGAATTAAAAAAATGCCGAAGACTTAAATTCGATGAAGATATGTAATATTGAAACATAAGGTTTATATTAAAATCATATATGCTTATATGATCATGCAACTATTATATAATATTGATACTGCATGCAGTGTCCAGATTCCGTTCTTATTTAAACCTGCGTAGATAAACGCAACCGCAATCGCGGCACCGACTTCCGCCGTGCAACGCTTGTCCTTTTTTGTGTGCTTTATGTACCCCACTTAAAATATTTATTCTAAAATTTTTAATAGTTGTTCTAAATTTTCAACACGCAAAAAAAATCATCGCTAGTTTATTTAAACTTTCATAATATAAGCAAGTAACATTAAAAAAAATTTAAGTCAATTCCTACTTAGATCAACAAAGAAAAACTTTATTTTAGCTACTTTTTATTACATAGTTACAATTAATATAAATATGTATATACATAGGACAGAATCACAACATTAAATGGTCATTCATTTTTATTCATTATTATTAAAGTATCGTATTGCCATCCAAAACAATCGTGTCTATAAAAATTCAGTTCAACTGAATGCTTTAAAATGTGAGGAAAAAAACCTTTTCAAATTTTGACACAAATCACCAAAAATGATGCCAACGTGGCTGTATTTGTAATTCTTTGAATAATTAGTTCTAATCAATTAATTTTTATTAATTATAATTAAATTAATGTATTGTCATCCAAAATAATCCTGTTTATAATATTTCAGCTCAATGGAGCGCTTTAAAATGTATTTTATTAACGATTGAAAATTCTACCAAGATAAATAAATATATAGAGAGTGTGAGCTAATAGTAGGAATTGAAAAACTGTCATTATGAAATAACAGAGATGAATTCGAAATATAGTTTCGTAAATTTTCATGTTTTTAAAGTTTCTAAATTTCATATGTTGTTTTTGAGGCCGCGACAGCCAGTGGTTTGGTCGTGAGCTAGTGGTAGGCACTACTTCTGTCGGGATTTCGAGTCCTGGTGCTTCAAAGGCATCTCAATGCGAGATTAAAGTCCCCAGGTTGGCTTGGTGGGGAAGTTTGGAGAGTAGGTATCCAGCTAAGGTATTGTCCTCGTCACTTGACAATGGTTCAAAGTTATGAGGCTCGTCACAACTAGCCCTCGTGTGGCTTCTAATTGAGGTGTTAACAAACAATCAATCAATACTTCGATTATTCACACCTTAAAAAGAAATCTATCCTGTAATCCTTTTTTTTTTTCCAAAACATTAATTTTTTATTGCACTTCCAAAATTGTTTTTTCCCATTAATTTCGGTATTAACTATAAACCATTTATGAAAAGTCACTCAATAGCTTAACGCAATAAATAACCCTGCACGCAGTTTTGTAAAGAGATTTTACGAGAAATTAAATCTTAAGACACACTCGTAAATGGTCGTGGCTTCTCCTTAAACGACTTTTAATCCAACTAAACTCTTAACTTTTTCCTAATTTATAGTCAAAATGGGATTTGGTTCCAATGAAAGAAAGATGAAAGGGTGGAGAAATTTTTTTCTTCTTCTGAAATAGGAAAAATTCGTGTTTAAGTTTTTTTTAAGACATTTCCTCTACCATTAGGAGTAAAGTATTTTAATGACTATAGTTTTTTTTTTTGACAAATGACTTTTTGAGGATTAATGCTCTTAAGTTACGTGATAGAATTAATGTTTGTCTGAAATAAGGCCCCCCTCCCTTGCCATTTGTACCGAATGACGTGAAAGTACTTTTGACTTACGTCAAATACTGTAAAAGTCAAGCGTTTTTATGATATTGAATAGTTTTTTTAGGTAATTGTTTTTCCAAATCAGGAGACAGTTTGGATTGTTTGTCTGAGTCGCTCAGAATTTAAAAAAACAAATGCGAAAAAAATGAATCATTTTTTTTTACCCGAGATGAGAAATGATCTTAATATAACACATTCTAAAAAAATGGAACGAAATTTAAATTAAGGTGTCTGACAACAGAAACATTCGGAACTGTGATTTTTCAAAACTGTATTAATAAATAATTTTTTTGTTATGTAGTGTCACTTAAATTAGAATATATTTATAAAACTGTTTTAAGAATATTATTACAAGAAAAAAATTACTTTAACACAATTTTTGGGTAAAAAAAGAAGAAAAAATTACATATTTTCAAAACATCCTTTTTTGAAAAATATACTTCAATAATATTTTGCCTATTTATTGCCAAGTTTTCTCTACAGAACCTGAACTACGATTTTTAAAGCATGTAATTTAGGAGTGGATTTATAAACATATTTTAAAATATCAGAGCAGAAAAAAATTAACATAAAACACCAGTTATTATTTCAATTTTTCGTAACTCTGAAAATAACGTGAATTTCTCAGAATTCCTAGTTCAGATTAAGCAGAAAAGTCTTAGCTATAAATAAGCAAAATATTATTATTTCAGAAGCATTTTCCATAAAGGGAGAATGTTTTGAAATTATGTTATACTTTCTTCATATTTTGCCTAAAAACTGTATTTAAATAATTTTTTTTCTAGTAATAATATTCTTAAAACAATTATATATCTACATTTTATTCAACTGACACTAAACATCAAAATATTAATCAATTGTAAGCTTTTTCAGAATCACGGTTCTGAACTTAGTAAGACAAAAGACAAAAATAATTAAATATTCATTTATTTTTTTATTGTTTTACATAAATAGAAAATATTTAGAAATAAATTCAATTGTCATTTTACAAGAATTACTTCATTCGTTGATTAGAAAACAAAAATGTATTTAGACCTTTACAAGGTCACCATCTTGACCTCTCAGCTATTGTAGCTATTCAACTTTTTTTCACTAACTCTTTTCAAATTATTTGTGTAATATATTTTTCCAAAAAAAAAACTTTTTAATTTTTACAGTTGATTTCGCATTAAATATAATCATATTTTGCCTGTGTTTTATGTAGAACATTACAAGAATTTAATACTTAATTTGAAATAAATCTGATATCGGTGAGCAACGGACTTTTTGTAAAATTTTGTCAAGTTGGGGCATTTATTACAATGTACTAACATTAGACAGGCCGCCAAAGATATCTTTGGCGCGATTCTAAAATCACGCCAGAAATAAGTAGTGTTAAAACCAATGTTAAATTAGTACCTTGACTTTTTATTAATACCATTAAAATCACTTAAAAAACGAACTTTGTCATAAATTAAATCTTAAGCTAAAACGTTAAATACTTTCCTCTGTCTCATTTTAAACAGTAAGTAGTTATTAGTAAAAACAATTATTTATCAAAATAGAATAGTTATTGTTGCATGTGGTTAGAAATGTGATTGAATCCTTTGATTGATTTTATTTCTGTTAATAATGAAAATTATTCAGCGTGTTACATCGGTTAATATAAATCCTAGGGGTACTTACGTATATAAAACACCATCGACCTATTTTGCCAAATCAAAAGACGTCACCAAATGCTATCATTGCGAATAATAGCAGCCAAAGAGTTTATTCTGCACAGACTTCTTTTATTCTTATAAGAACGGAAATCATCAAAAAGAGATCTTCAAATGAATGATAATATTTCTAAATATATAAAAAGTAATTATATATTAAGCTCAACCAGCGTCAGTTACGTATTACTATTCTTTTCAGCAACTGAAAAAAATATTTAGAATAATTACAAAAGATGCCAACTCAAACAGCATAACTTTAACAACAGACGATTAAATATCAACAAATAAATTAAGTAATCATATTAATAAGAGTTAATGAATTATCGAATTAAAGCAAACGATAATAATTACGAAGAGAATTTTCAACCTAAACATTATTTATAAATACTGTATATTTTAAATAATCTATTAAAACTGATTCAAAATAAAAAAAAAAAGAAATTTAAATAGAACTAAATATATATATTTTACAATCAGAAAGAATATCTTATGCGCGGACATTATTGTTGTGTTTGTACATGCGTGGGAACTGTTTTCCACTATTAGCCTCATAGCGTGGCATTTGGCGTCGTCTTTCTGTTTGTCGAGTTGACCAGCAATATACAGTGTTGACAAAAATGAATCACCCGATTACAAAATTTAATAATTCCCTGATGAATAAACAGAAAATGATCATTAAGAGGTCGTTATAAAGAAACATTATGAAATTTTTTTTCGTACATAACGGTTCTAGGCATAAAGTATAATTTGTTTTCACAAATATTCAATGTGACTTCCTTAAGTCACCTGTATAATATCATTGCGAACCTGTTCGCCCTAGACTTTTGCCTTTACACAAAAGCATCTAGTTTCCTGTACTGCTTATTCCAATCTTCTTATACTCCAAGTTTTTGGGGCATTTCTATGGTACTTTCTCCGAAAATCATACTGAACCATGATTACTGACAGACTTTTTGCAAACAAGAGCACACATAGTGCGTTCTCACCCTGCGACGCATTTCCACTTCTGTTAACAATGTCAAAAACATCTTGATTACAACATTGCTGCCACCTATTTGACCAAAACAATGTTACCAACTCAAAATTTCAAATTGTACCTTTACAATGACATATTAATGATCGTTTTCTCTGTTTATTCATCTGAGAATTATTAAATTTTGTAATCGGGTCATTCATTCCTGATAACCATATAATACGCAAGTATCATTTTACATTTGTGAAGTATTAGATATTTCTACAACAGAAGTAACGGCAAAAATTTTGGTAAATTTTAAGAATTTGTTTATCTGTATGTATTCAGAAGGTGAAAAGTTGTACAGTTTTATATAAACGAAAGTTTGTTTTTAATTAATTAATTAATTTTTTTGCACTAATTATCATAAATTTCTGAAAATAATTATTTATATGCATCTTTATTGTCAATTATATTTTACTTTAAAAAAATCATTCAATTCTAAGGGAAATTATCTGTACATTCCGGAAATGTATTTATAGAAAACTATTTACATCTTGAAATTTTTCCTCAGGTACTGAAAAAAAAATTATCGTGCTATCTACAGAACGGGAAAAAATAGAAAACTATGCAATATTATTAATTTTTTTGTAATTTTTGTATGAAAAATATTCTTTTTTTACAAAAAGAGTATGAAATTATATATAAGAAATATATATTTTATTACGAAAATTTTATACCAGGGAACAATACTATTTTTATGTCTAGGTATGTTTAGCTATATAAAGTTATTATATAATTAGTTTATAATTGTAACGCTTTAAAAAAGAGTTAGCAAAAATTTTATTATATTGCACGTTATTACGCTAATTAGTAAGTTATTACCACAAATAATTACGCTAGCTAAATTAGAGAAAAAATACTAATTTTTATGTATTTATTTTTAGTGATTAAAATTATTTCAAGTTCTGGTTAAGAATAGTTTTACCTATCCCACATTGTGTTGAAAGTCAATCCTATTGATTAAACTTTAACATAATTAATTAATTATGAGTAATACATATGTATTGCATTCGATTTTAATGTACGTCACATTCTAAAGCAACACGAGGGCTATTGGCGATGGACCTCGTAATTTTAAACTTTAGTCAAGTGACGAGAATGGCACCTGAGCTTGCAACCTCCTCTCCAAACTTCCACACCATGCCCTTGGGAAGACTTTGAGCCTCAACAGATTTAACACGCCCATCACTCCCCTCTACACGGCGGGTCAACAATGGCATGAGGACTTGAACCCACGGCTCGACTACGCTGGCCACGATTTCGTGACCATGACCATGCGGCTGCGTGTTATATATATATATATATATAAATGTCATAATATTAGTTCTATCTTTGTTTATTAATCATCATAATTAACGAATATGTTTATAAATCAATGAAAATTTAATTAATTTATTAGTTATTAGTGATAAAAGTTAAAGAATTAATGCATAACATTTGTTCTAATGGACTAAATTCATGTGACGTCATTAGTCACATGATAACTGAGCCACGTGTTTTCGGCCAATCGGTTCATAAATTAATGTGACGTCATAATTACATCATAAATATAATCATGCGTTTCCATCCAATTAGTTTATGTGCTTCACTGTTGTAACTTTTGCTTTTTGCTGAAACTTTCTTTTAGAAAGTGCATATTTGTCAACGCGATATAATAATGCACATAGTTAAACAAAATGCACTTAATTTAAAAGTAGTCGTATAATGTAAGTATTTTTTTTTTAATTTTAAGAACTGTTTGAAGAATTTTAACACGTGAACTCTTTATCTAATCATATATTAAATTTTAAGTGTTATCTAAACTTTACAAGTTGAACAACTAGTATGTCAATTTTTAATCAATGGGAAACACGTGATCGCCGTTATCATGTGACCATCATGAATTTAGTCCATTGTCACTGCAAGATAAAACTAGATGCTCCCTAAAATAATTTTCTAGTTATACCTTTGTTCAATGAGTTTACAAATAGAACGTGTTTTAAAAAAAAACCCTGCGACAGATTGCACTTGTTTATCTGTCCTAAGAGTAATGCGTCTGTGAAAAATTGCACTTTTAATCCGGGAGTAGGCGGTAACTGCGCTTAACTTGTAGTTATTAATAACGCATACAGTTTTTAAGTTTTTAAAACATTGGCATTTTTTTTTCTACATTGCTTATGCTGCCTTGAATGTCTTTTTTTTCATTTAATTTTTAACAACGAACAATTTACTGAATGGTTATGGATAGGAAAAAAATTAATTTACACACTCACATTTATATATAAACTTTATGATATAAACAAACACACAAAAGGAAATTTTAAAGGGGGGGGGCGGGCCCTAAAGGTACACCATTCTTGTACCATGCTCCTTTTAATTTTGTCGATTTTCGGGAACAAAACACAGTAAAAAACTAATTATTGAAAAAATAATTAGCATTAATTAATAAAATTAATCATATTAATAACAAATACTTAACTAAATTTTACGTACTATATACTTAGAATGATAATCGATGGGAAAAAAATCAAGGGCTTTGGGGGGTCCGGACCCCCAGGACCCCCCTTGTGTGCGCCACTGTATATATATACACGAGGATGAGTCGGAAAATAAGTTTTCCCTGTCGACTGTGGTCACAGTTATATATGAAAGTTAAAACATAGAATGAGACATTAAAGATAAGGCATAACTTTATTTTTCCACATAAGAACCAAGTACATTGAGACATTTGTCATACCCCTTGATAAGCTTCAAAACGCCCTCCAGGAAAAACTCAGGGCTTTCCATACGGAAGAAGTGTTTAACGGCTATGGGTGAAAAACGACACAGCAAGTGAACACACAAGACATCATTTGTTACTGTATTGGTTACGTGCTACGTTGTACTGTGACACCCTTTCGAAATTGAAAGAAGTGGTTCGGTAAAAGCGGCCCGAGCTTCTCAGATCTGACGTTCTGTTGTTGAATACCTCAGCGACGACAACGCAAAACCATATTGTAACTCTTGGTTGGGAGCGCCTACACCATCCGCCATACAGTCCTGATCTTGCACCAAGTGACTTTCATCTGTTTCTGGTTTTGAAGAAGAACCTCGCCGGAAAGCTCTTTGGAAGCAATGTTGAAGTCAAACAAGCCGTTGAATTCATCTTCCGTATGCAAAGCTCTTAGTTTTTCCTGGAGAGCTTTTCGAAGCTTAACAAGCGGTATGACAAATGTCTCAATGGTACTTTTATAGAAAAAAAAACTTGTCTTATCTTTAATGTCTCATTCTACGCTTCGAATTTCTTACACAACTCTGACCACAGTGGACAGGAGAAACTTATTTTCCAGCTCACCCTGGTATATAGAAATTATATGGTCAATAGTAGCCGAACTGTTATGGGTTTGAACCGTGGTTTATGATGATTCGGGCGAGTCATAGGTTTCAGTCCTGCTTTATTGTATTGTGGTGCTGATGCATGAAAATTTTTCGAGATCAAATGTCCCTACTTTGATTCTGTGTGGAAGCTTGGAGAGTGAGATGCCACCTCAGGCATCGTCCTCGATACTTGACTGGGTTCAAAATTGTGTGATTCATCGCCACTAGCTTTCATGTTGCTTCTGAAAGAAACTTTTGATAAACCATCAGCCTATCGTGAAATAAAAAGAAAATAATCGTCGAACCGCTTACTGCAGTCCCCTTTCTTTGACTGCAACAGAACAAAAAAATACCTCTCAGGTCATTTAAATTTGAGATACATCGCAGCTGAATGTAAACAAGTTTCTTTTCAAAAACTTAGTGTCAGACAGAAAACTTTTGGAATAGAATTTGACAGCATTCTTTTCACACACACAAAGACCTTTCAGTAAAGATCTTTCAATGAATGGCGGCTCTGTTAGTCCCTCGTGAGCCAGAACACGTCATTCTGATTACAGATAAAAAAAATGTTTTCTTCACCATATTATTTAGTTGAAATGTCAACATATGACAGTGAAGTTAAATTTTTTTAATTTTGAAAGACAAAAAAAAAAAAAAAAAACCTGGGCATTTTTTAAAAAATATTTTTATTTTCATGATTATATAACATTGTACCCTTATTATGCGAGTACTGGTAAAATCTGCAACGCCCGACTCCTTGTTAGAAGTTAATACAAAAATTTCCAAAGAACTGTGTCTGTACGATCCATAGTTTACGAGAAAAGACGAAAAACTAGTATGACGTCACAGCCATAATGGAAACATTTTTTTTAAAAATTTATAATGGAGCAGGGGTTTGGTGTCTTACCATTGCAGGCCTAGTGCATTCCCCGGTAACTGGTATCTCTTTTTAGTGTGGCACCTTATTGGCGGATGTCATTTGCCGCAGGTACTTTTTACATCCAGTTTCCTCCTCACAGGGAGGCACCTGAGCTCTAGCGACGCGTGGAATTTAATTCTGCCCAGAGCACTTAAGCTAAGCGGACACTCAATAGATTTCTTGCATGCCCCATAATCATACGACATGGACGCTGTCGATTTTCTGCATCAGGAAAATCCCCCGACTTGGGCCGGGGTCGAACTCACAATCTTAGGTACACAAAGCCTGCGACAAACCAACTACGCCATCCAGCCGGAGTATTGGAAACATCAACATTAGTATTTTCAAATATTTACAAGGGCAGATGTTCTAAGTGACAACCTTGCATATCGAGGTAGACTTGGATGTTCCGTGGAACGGATGAATGCACTCATCGCAGCAAAGCAGTGCCCACCGAAGTACAACCAATTCCTTCAGATGGCCCCATAGGAAAAAATTTCAATGGTGTAAGATCTGGTGACCATGGCGGCCATTGAATCGGAATCCCTCGTCCAATCCATTGGCCGGGGTATGCCATATCTAGCCAATCATGCACAGGAGCACAAAAATGCGCCGAAGTCCCATCATGAACCATCATTCATTATCATTTACCTACAGATTGTACAAGTACAGTTCTTCGGGCATTTTTTATGTACTCCCAACAAGGAATCTAGCTGTGCAGAATTTGGGCCCTACTTATGGAACCCTGTATATTGGATCTTATTTTAGTCCATATCTTTATTTATCGCCTATTTGGCGAATTATTGCTATCATGTTGGATGTAAGTCTAACTCAAACACGCAGTAATAATGAGCTGTTTGCGCATTTTGATACTTTTTCCCGTCACCAAAGGTGTAAATCAAACTAGAATTTTACCAATATTTATTCGAAGTTGTCTTTTAAAGTTTGGCATCACATAAATATCGTTTCTTTTTAAGAATCAAGTGAATTAAATTTTAGAAAATACTGTTTGAGAGAAGAAAGAGTTTTTAAGTTTACAGTTTTTGTGTTCTACATTTTTCCCGTTAGTTTCTACGTAAAATTTTTAGATTTACGTTAAAATGCAGAAGATAATGTATTATATACGATGCCATGTAAATAAACCAATTAAATATCGTTAATCAAACTGTGTGTAATTAGTTATAAAAATATAGTTATTTCTATAACCAGGAAATTTAAAAGGGTTTTTTTACATATTTCTTTACTTTTACATTTTTTAATCTCAAGACATGTATTAAAAAAATTCTATATTTCACTAGATTATTCAAGGGAAAAGATTTACTACACAGAAAAATCCTAACTATATCTAACTACATATAACTACATCTATTTCCAAAATAAGTAATAATAATGATAATTTTAAATGTGTATATAAAAAAAATTACAGTCTTGAAAATTTAACTATAAAGTGTATATAAATATATATTTTAAATATGAGGAGGAAAATAAGTTTCACACGTAACAAAATTTTTGAAATTATTAGTTAAGAATATTTGGAAAATTAATTGTTTCAAACACATAGTTAACGATCAAAAAATCTTTATTGATTCATTGCAATCATATGATTTTTATACAATCTTTAATTAAATTTCAGGATTTTAATTTGATTTTTGACAGATAAAATCGGAAAGAACTATGTTTTCAAATTTTAATTTTTGAGATTATTAAATTCTGCTTAAGTTGTTAATCGAATGTTTGCTTTTTGAAAAAATTTCTTACATCTCATCAATTTTGAAAAAGAATACTCTTAGAAAATGTGCTGGCATTTAATCTATTTTAATAATAGGAGTATATATGTGTGTCTGTGACGAAACTTAAAACAGAAAGAGCCAGCCTTGTGAAATTTAGCACGCTGAACCTATGGTTTAATTATTTAAATGAACCTGAAGAGAGAAATTTTTTTTTAATTCAATTTTGAAGTGATTTTTGTAGCTCTGGCGATATGACTATAAACGACAAATTATTTTTTATACAGTTTATCGAAGATCATTAGATATTTTCATTAATGTTATATTTATTTTCCGTTATATCTTTTCATTTACTTATTCTTTGTTACAGAACTGAAATTGTTTTTCGAATAAATCATCGTAAAAATATTCTTTTCAAGAGCACATTTTAGTTTTGGCAACGGATTGAAGAAAATAAGAAGTGTGAGTTTGATTGATTATTAACCCCTTAATAATGGTCATTTGGTCAATTTCCCCATGGTCAATTTTTTTGCCCAAAATTTTCCAAAAAAGCATATTTTTTGTTGCATATAACTAAGTATAATACTTAAAAGAATGCGAAAATTTGGGAATTTTATTTCAATTTTAAAAGTTTGCACACTATTTTTTTATTTATAACTTGCTGGCATACCCGTTTTTCGCACGGGTGAATTGAAAAATTAAACAATACAGACTGAAAAAAGGATTTTTAAGGTTAATTTTAGGGGAATAAAAAAAAAATTAAACCCAAAAATTTTTTGCATACCAGCTAAATAAAACCATGTTTGCTTAATTTAAGTCTGTGATATAAAGCGATAAAAAAAAATTTTTAAAAATTAAACCCGTAACCTGGGGGCGTTTTTTGAAAAACCCTTTTCCCTTCTGCTCAGCAAAAAAACACATTGTTAAAAATTTTTTGTGTAATAAACTCAAAATATTTTTAAATAATTTGATCGGGATTTTGTAAAAAAACCAAAAATATTAAATTTTTTCTTTTTATACAAATATTAAATTTACTGAAAAATCTTATATATATAAATATTAAATTTACTGAACTATCTTTCTATATAAAATATGCCCAAAAAAAACAGTAGGGGGAAAACAATCTGCGTGGGGGAGCGTGACCTTGACACGTCGATGGGGTAACGGGTTGATAAACGAAGCCCCGAAGCATGGGGGGGGGGGGATGCATCCTTTTACATGTCGATTTAAAATATCCCCAAAACCCCCATTTCATTGGTTTTTTTTTTATTTCCGGAACCCTAATTTTTTTTTTTATAATAAAAGTAGCCTGTTATTTTATAACAAGCACGCCGAAAAATTTTTAAAAATTGGGCCAGCGTTTCAGAGATTAGCCGGAACAAACAGATATACAGACAGAAGATAGAAGACAAAAATTTTAAAAGATTTTTTACAAGTACCTTATATACTTTTAAATGATTTAGTAAAAAACAATTTTAAATCAAAAAAAAAATTTTTTTTATATGTATAATTTTTGGGAAACAAAAAACTAAATGTTTGGGTTTTTTTAATAACCCGCATGCCATGAAGAATCATGAGCATAAAAGAATTTTTCTCATACAAAAAATTTCATGTTTTATTTTTTTTCAAATTTGAGATTTTTGGGGGTGGATTATAACATACATTTAAGCATGGTGTATACTAAGTCTTACATTGCGATGGGGATAAAAAAATTACAGTTTTTTTGCACCCTTTCCCATTTTCATTTTTTTCTCGCAAAAAATTACACACTGCCTTGCCCATAGTTCTTATCGAATTTTTTTTCCCCGTTAATAAAAATTCCCCCCTTTTACCACAAAAAAAAAAACCCCCGATGAAAATCCCAGTTCCATGGAAAATTGAAACCCTTAAAACACTACCACTAATAATTCCCAAAAATATAAAATGGGGAAATTAAAGAAAGAAAAGGGCCCCTAGGGGTAGGAAAAACCAATTAAGGGTTAATTAGTGTCACATTGCGAAATAACACAAGGCGACGAATCTTGTAATTTTGAACCTCAGTCAAATGATGAGGACGACACTTGAGCTGGAACGTAAATTTTCAGAATTCCACAGCCCGCTAACCTGAAGACTTTGAGCTTCGAAAGTTTATCGTTCATCAACCCCTTCACGGGGGGCATTCATTGGCAATCGAAACCACAGGAATTTTTCAAGGGGGCCGAAATTTTCCCACTTGTACATGTTTTGATTTTGTCGAGTTTGGGGAACAAAACACAGAAAAAAATTAATTATTGAAAAAAAATTTGATTAATTAATAAAATTAATAAAACAAATACTTAATTAAATTTACGCACTATATCTTAGAATTATAATCAATCGGAAAAAAATAAAGGGGGTTTGGGGGGGGGCCACCCGCCCCCTTTTGCGCCCTGTTTGGGCACCATAACCAAAATAAACACGCTGGCCACGAGCCAAAAATTACCATCACACCCGGCCTTAAGAAAAGGAAAAAAAAAATTAAAAGAATTTTATACCCATAAGGATTTCTAAACATTAAACCAACTAAAATTTTAAAAAAACCAACGGCACCACGGAACCAATAATCTTTTTTGGAGAAAATTCTTAACTGTTTTTTTTAGTTTAAAACCGCTTTTCCCTTGAGATATTTATTTTATGCTAATTAAAGTTTTTTAAAACAATGGGATTGGGGTGTTTGGGGGTTTAAACGTGAAATCTTGAATAGTAGAAAGGGTTGTGACTGGGTCGTGGGTTTGGGAAATTCCCCACTTTGATTGGAAAAAAAAATGGATTTGCAAGTTTTGGTGTTCTAGAAGGTGATGTATAAGGTCCAAAAATTTTTTTGTAATTCTGTTATTAAGAATTTGGGTTTAGATTGTCCCAAGAAAAAAAGGAATAAGTTGTAAATCGTCCATAAAATTTTTTTATCTAAAATGAACCATTTTTAAAGCTCAACTGCTTTAACCCGTCATTCCTAACCCTTCAACGCAACCCTGATTGGGTAAAAATAAACTGAGTAAAATTTAGAATAATTAAAAGTAAAAGGGACTGATAGTAAATATAGAAAAAAAAAAACCCGCTTTTTTAGTTTAAACATTCTTTTATGGGCGTTTATTTAATTAACAAGAGCAAAGGAAAAAAGGTTTTGATAATATCAAATTATTTTCATAAATATTAAATGCTTTATTTTATTTATAGACAATAGAACTAAACACGAATTACTTTTTTATGTATCTGTATAAAAATGTTAAAGGCAATATTGTGGCAACTAAAGAGCTGATAAGATATCAAAATAAAAAAATTTAAAGGCGGTAAAATTATTTTTGGGAGTAAAGACAAAAATTTTATCGGACCCCTAACCCATAACTCCTTATGAAAAATTTTTTTAAATTTTTGAAGATATAAAATTTGCTTGAACTTATTTGGATAAGCTTGATCATAATTTTTGTAATTAGTGCATGAAGAGTTTGCAATAAATTTGACAAAGTAAGACAACGAAAAAAAATTTTTAAAAGGCCGCCCCCCGGTATGGTGGATAAGTTCGGCTTGAAACCGAGTGAGTTCCGGCCCGAATTCCGAGGGGGGCTGGTTGAAAAATTTCGGAAAAGGCGGGATTTTCGCCTGTAATGGTTTCCCCCGCCCCGAATGGAAAGCAGCGCACCCCTACTGTTATATGCTGAGATCATCATTTGTAATAAATGTCTATATTTTTCTGATTGTGTATTGAATGTTTCGGTTTCCCCCTTTGGGGTTTTCTTTTATCCCAAAAAACACGACAACAAAAAAAAGGTTTAAAAAAAAAATATCTCCTTTTCTGCATTTTTGGTAGTATTTTCAGTCCAGAAGTTTTTTGTTCCTAAAAAACTTTAGGTGCTATATTCATTAGTGTTAAAGACGTTTGAAATTTCCTGAGGATTGTCAGACGCACTCTTCATACCTTCACAAACGCTGAATAAGTCTTTTTGAAATTTTTGTTTGTGTCGGTAAGTCCGTATGTTTTATTTTTAGTCCCTCTTCTAAACACTTCCTTCCTTCCCCCAGACCCCGACAGCCTAGGGGGGACTTTGGGCCCTTTTTCCGGGCCAGCCTTTTTCCCCTTTTATTTTCCCCCAAAATTTCCCAAAGGTTTAAAACTAGGGGGTTTTTTCCCGGGCCCCTCAAGCCATCTATGATTTGGCCTGCTCTTTCTTCGTGTGTCAATTGCCTGGACATTGAAGACTTTTGAAGTGGTGCGGTCTTCGTTCAATAACTTATCAGGGATTTTAAACTCTTTCTTCTAAACTCTAAAATTTTTTTTTTCTTGTTTAAAGCATTATAGAATCTTGAAATTTTTTGTAGATGCTTTTATACTTATGTACTGCAAAAGATAGTATGGTTTTAGGTCTTATATTCCAGTTAATATTTTTTAGAATGTCAAGTTAATATTTTTAGAATTTTTATGTTTTTTTCTATTTAGTTTATAAAAAAATTTACAAAAACCCCCAACAAGGAGTCGGGATTTTAAAACCTTCATCCCAATTTTTCCCCAATCATGAAAGAAATATAAATCACTTGAAATAACCAAAAAACATTTTTAAAAAATTGAGTATTTTATAAAAGTTGGCTTCCTACTTGACATATTTTGTTTAATTTTCACATTGATTCGTCCTTTCTTTGTATTCCTTTAATTTCTGTAATTTTTTTTCTCCTATTCCATAGATAATTTTGATATTTATCTCTGAGGAAAAATAGTTTTACCCCTAAAAACCTGTGTAACCCCGGGGCTAAAAAAAAGGGAAAAAAAAAACCCGTCTGAAAAAAAGTGGAAGTTTCAAAAAAAGGAAATTGTAATGACATTAATATGAAATCACAAACACACCAGGATGTGTTGACACCGAGAGGGGAGGGGTAATTTCATGGCAATATGTTATGCAATGCATTCGAAGGTATCCGTGCAACGCCGGGCTAAATGGAGGGGAAAGAACCCAATCTTATACGGTAAAGAATTGGAACAACTTTCGAAAAAGGGAATTTTAATGACAGAATTACAGAAATCACTCACATCGCGCGCTTGCACACAAGCAGAACTGCTGGCGTCATGAAGGAAAGAGGAAACTCCCATGGGGATTAAGTTATAAACTCGGTAAAAGCCCGTAGAACGTCGAGCTAAAGCGAGAGAAAAAAACCTGTCTCAAAATGAAAAGAAGTTTAAGAAATTTCGAAAAAGGAAATTGTAATGGCATTAATATGAAATTACACCCACTCCTGGAAGTGCTGATATTGAGAAGGTAAGGGTTAATTCCTATAGTAATTTTTAAACCTCGGGGAAAGCCGGGGAAAAAGAGGGGCCCTGCAGCTAGTTTTAAGGGAGTAAAAACGTAAAAGAGCTGATCCTTGTTCCATATTAGGCCACTTCGTCAGGATCAGGAACTTTGTTTGATATATTGAATGAATAAATTTAATATATTGAATTTACAAAACTGTGCTTAAAAAGTAATCAATTCCAGTACAGCGATGGGTATTTAAGTCAATTACTTATTTGTATAAAGGAAGTGAACAGCGAGAGGCAAAAAACTCACCCCAAAAAAGATACTGAAATCTCTTTTTATCCCCCACCCCACCCGAAGAAAAACGAATTCCAGGACTAGAACTAAGCAATAGATTATTGGAAACACATTCTGTCATTTCGAGAACTAGGACCCAGTGATAAAAACAACGCCTTAGTTGGTGCGTAGTTGAAGACTGAACATGCAATAGTCTCCTTTATTTTACATCAACGGATAATCGAATCTTTCATCCTTGAAGTAACAGAGACTGGGGGTTTGGGGAAGTAGGGTTAAGGTCAAACTTTTAAAGGTAGGGGCATACCCAAAGGCCCTTTGGTTTTACTGGGTGGGGGAGATACCCCAAAAAGTTAAAAAGAGTTTAAAACGAGGTATTGATAAAACCTGGGAAAGATTTTGTAATGTATAAATGGATTAAATTTTATTTTGTGTCACTTAGATTTGAAAATGTATATAAAATTATTTTAAAATAGTATTTACAATAAAATTTTATTTGAGTACAATATTTTTAAAAAAAAATGAAAACGACCCATTGTTTATTTTATTTTTTGAAAATGCTTCTATTATATAATAATATTTTGTTTTAAAGGGCCCCAGACCTCTGTAAAAGAGGCCCCAATTAAAAATTTTTTTTAATATATAAATTGAAGTGGGTTTATCCCTGTTTTAAATTTGAGGGGGGACATTTTAAAAAAAAACGTCGATAATTATTTCAAAAAGGTTGTAAGTCTGAAAAAAAATGTGGGAATTTTTTAAAAAACATAGTTACCCCCCTGGGGAAATTAAAGGGCTGAGTTTTTCACAGGCAAAATATTATTATAATAGAAGCTTTTTCAAAAAAGGAGAAAATTTTGAAAAAAGGTTATTCTATGTTAATTTTTTGCCGAAATATTGTATTTAAGTGATTTTTTTTGTCAAAATGTGTCCTTAAAACAATTTTATACATGTATTTCAATCTAAGTGACATTAAATATCATGAAAATTATCCATTTATGCTCTTTTTTTAAAATCATGGTTCCGAGCGTAGTCGGATACCTTAAAAATATCTTTTTAAGATGTGTTCCTTTTTCTGCATATGTGTGAAAATTTCCAAAGAAATTAATATTTGTTGTTGCTTTATATGCAGGCTAATAATTGAGAGAATTTGCGTAGAGAAGATAACCCCTTCCCGATTTTTCTCGAGCTGAGGTCGAGAACGCGAAACGTACCATCCTGGTTCATCCCGAGTGTATTTCGGGCTCTATGAAAATTTACACTGTGCAATCAGTCTTTCTCGAATTATTCCATATCTGCTGTTTACGGTTTCGAATCATTGAAAAATACCACTCAGTGGAATTTTCTGCAAAAAGATTACATCCTTCTACTGAGCACCCCCTCGTCAATGTTGTCTGAAAGACACTTTGTTGACTACTATACCCCAACAGAGAAGAAAACTAATCCAGCATGACAGTGTACTATTTTCTGCTCAAAGAGATACAGTAAAGGGAAGAAAAGAATCTAGATTTTACTGTGCAGATTGTGATGTTGGGGTATGTGCAATGCCATGTTTTCGAATTTATCATATACGATTAAATTTTGATTGATAATTTCATAATCATTTATGTACATGCAAAAGATGTAGATAAAATTTGCAATTCAAGATAAAAGCTAAGTATTCTAAGCTTTATATTTATAGTTCCTGTGAATTGACTCCAGAGTCTAATGATTTCTGCCATACAGAAAGCCAACTTTACAGGTAAATTACCCATTTATTTAAATAGATTTTTTTACATTAATTTTAGGAAATTTTGCATGCGAGAGGTGTTGAAAAGATATGTATGTTTGAAAAGAAGCATAAAAAAATGGACGTTCTTTTATCCATAATCCGAAAATAAAATGAACTTGGAAGGGGTTAATGATAAAGCGTTTGCATGTGCTAAAATTGAAACTCTCTCAATAATCCGTAAAATTACTTAATTTTAAGAATTACAAGAACCATTAAAATTCAGAGAATTCAATATATACTATTTTTAAGTCCTGATTTACCTTTTATAATAAATTATACTAAATCGTCAAAAAAAATCCGTTTTTCCTTTCCTTAAAAGGTTTTTCCCATCGCTGCTTTAATACATGATCAGCATAGAAAAGAAATTTCTCCTCTTAAGTTTAGTCGAAAAAGCCTAGACACCCACAGAAGCTCCAAGGATTAATTGAAACAAGAAAACTAAAAAAGAACGCTAAGTGACAGATAAACTCTAGAGAGAAAAAAAAAAAAAAAAAGGTACATTTTGACACTTCTATATATAACCAACAAACATCAAGCAACGTACTTCTGTAAAGAAGCATTCTAATTCCAAACGATAATCTGGAAAGAGAAAAAAAATGCTCCAATGGGGAAGGGGGGGGAACAAAAGTAAGGCAAAACAAATTTGGCACAATAATTACACAAGTAATAACTAGTCCCTCTAGTAACAGAAAAAAATAAAAATAAATAAAACCCTTCGAAAATCCCAGATTGGAATTCGAATTCTAGCCAACAACAGCAAACAAATGTATTCTGAACACATCAATGACTTCTGTTTTATTATTTTTTTTCTTTTCTTCCCTCCCTCTCTTCCTATTCCCTCGTCTCCAGCAGATAATAAAAGTAAGCAACTGTGGACGGTTTGATGACGTCATTTGGTGCATCGATTCTTCTTATTAAGGCGGGAACTGCGAACAAATAAAAGAGCGCGCCGCGTCTTGATGAACTGCCAAGGAAAATTGACGTCGTTTCGGGGCGTCAAAAGCGTAATGTATGAGCTATCGTGGGATGCAGATGATTTGTTCCATATTATTTATAAACTTCTCGGGCCAACACCTTGGGGGAATGTTACCTAGAAGAATATCGGTTTCTGTTTTACAGATATAATTGCAGTCGGAACCTCTCCATGACTACTCTACTAAAAAGATTCTAATTATGAATTTTTTTTTCAAAAAAAGACTAAAATTAGAGAAAATTTAACTATTTTATAAATTATGATAAGAGAAGAGACTACAGTACTGATCAAGGACGTCTTAAGGCAAGGGCCAAATGGGCCCAGGGCTTCTTTCACGATGGGAGACCTAGTCTCGTTCTCAACTCAGTCTTAATAAGATCTGAATTCGAAAAATTTTCCAAGATCACTTATTTCCGGTTATGTTTTCTGAAAAACTGGTAATTTCGGACGATATGTGAACTGGCGACATGTGATGGGGGCAGTCGGTCGGCTTTTTCTATGACCTAGAAAATAGGAAGCAAAGAGTAAATCCTTTAATAACTAAGAAGAATATTATTTATTTTATCAAAATTTACAAAATTCAGAAAATATCAAGAAATGGACTTAACTGCATTAACTTCTGAGCGACTCAATTAATAAAAATTAATTGCCACTTAATAGATTCTATCATACGTATATACATATTTTTATTAATTGTAATTATTTGACAAAAATTAACTTGAGCAAAATTTTTCTTTGTAGTTTCTTAGTAGGAATTGACTTAAAAAAGTTTTTTTTTTTACTTGTTTTCGTTGCCAAATGCATAGACTAAACTAAGACTAACGGAAATCAGTATTAAAATATTGCCTTAAAATAGAAACAACAAAACTGCATTCGAAATCTTTTTTACGTGTTTTCTGTAGAAACTAAAGCAATGATGAAATCACCAATTCGATACGAAACAATTTTAAGAGAGAAAATTTTCTGCAAAAACTTTCGGTTTACTTTTTTTAGATATGTTGTAAAAGAATTTTGAAAATTCTCCGGATGTCTACGCAATATTTAAGGAAGGCAATCATGGCGAAATCATTAGATAGATTTTGAAATCGTAGTTGAGCTTTATCAAAACTTTTTGGTGGAAGAAAATAAAGAATTTTCGAAAAAGTTAAGAAGAGTTGTGTAGTCTATATTTATACAATAAACTCAGTGGTCGGAAGGAAACATTTATTTTCTTCGGAATTGTTGCAAAATTCATATGCTACAAAATTCTAGAATTATAAAAGTTTCTACAACTAAATATAGATAAGCTTATAAGTTAACTAACTAAGCAGGAAGTTATAAGATAATTGACTTATTACGGAAAAAACATGTATTCTTATTTTATTTATTTCAGCTTTATTTTCTGCAAATTGGTTCTAAGTATGAGTATTTGATTAGATTTTGTTAGAAAAGATATTGGTCCGAGCAATAAATATACTCAATCTCTCTCTACACAGTGTACCCCATTAAGTCCGTTATTTCCCAAATAACTTATGAACGTTGTAACGTTTCTCATCACACAGCTGTTGTGTATAGGATCACCATGTCTTTATGAACACCTGCACCCTTAAAATATTGCTCGGTCTTGTCCCTGGCAACCTTTGACACCCCGAGGAACCCCCTACTCTGCCCACAAAACGGATGTAACTCGAGGATAAGGAGGCCGACCGCTACCATCCTGGAGATCCTAGAGAGGGCAGAGAGAGAAGATGGTTTGAAAACTTCGCTGAGAACGGATTCAATCTCCTCCCTCACAAAAACAGAATTTGAACTCTAATGATCTGAACAATATTTTTGATAACTTCAATGTATATACTGTAATTAATAGCTGTGACGTAAATAAACTAAATAAATTAATAAATATCACGCTACCCTTGTTTATCTCAAACGTCACAACGTCAAGAGCTATAGTTATAAAAGTGGGGTCTAGGTATAGTGAAGTAGCCCTGCGCTACACAAAGAACAGCTTGGAGTGGCGCCTGGTGGACAAATTTGTAGTTCTCTTATCTCAAAAAGTTCGAGATACATGAAAAAAGTCAATTACAAAATTGTTCAGCACCACCGATTTAGTAAAAGAAGACACTTTTCGTACAGTAATATTGCAAACAGAAGGCTGTAAAATTCATATTTATTTGGTTTGTAACTGCCAAAATTGGAACGCGACATAACGCGGAAGAAAAGAGAAAATGTCGCACTCGTGACGTTGTGATTGGTGCAATTTCATAATGGACTACTTTGAGGTTCAGCCAACGTTTCTTGCCGACATCACATGGACGGATGAGGGGCAGCGGTAGCGTAGTGGTCAAGGCATCGGATCGTGGCTGGCGTGTCAAGAGTTCGAGCCCAGTACCACTAAAGACCCGCTGTGTAGGGGAGCTATGCACGTTAAATCTGTCGAGAGCTCAAACGTCCTCCCGTTTATGTGGTGTGGTAGTTAGGAGAAGGGGTTGCCAGCTCAGGCGTCGTCCTCGTCATTTGACCATGGTTCAAAATGACGAGTTCCTTCGCCAAAAGCCCTCGTGTAGCTGAACAGTGCGACGTTAATATTCACTTACTCACTCATGGACGGATGAGGCATGCTTTGCGCGTAGTACTATGCACAATAAGGATAACCATTTCGGATTGTTGAATAATTCTGATGAGTTGTCGAAGTTCGAAATCACGTTAGCTGGTCGATAAATGTCTGGTGGAAATATCCAAAAACGAATTGTGATTGGCTCGATACTTGTCGCTAATGAAGGACGCACTGTCCGATTTTTTCATTGCTGAATTTTTAACTTTATTATGGTATATAGGTAGTGGGTATGAATAATATATTATCTATATATAAAAGGAGAAGAAAAATCGACTCACATTCATTCACTCACTCACAGGGACGTCTTAAAATTTCTTAAGGATCTGGGCCCTTACTCAAAAGCAGGCGCTGGGCTCTGGAAATTTAGTCCCAACCTATGACCCTTTAAAGTAGACAGTACATAGCATTAGTTGTCAAATACTTGTACAAACAATAACCCAAAACAAATAAATGTGCATGACTTATAATCGCACAAACCAGCTTGACTGACTGCAGCCTTTTGACCGATTGAGTAATGATGGTGTATGGTGGTAGACCTAGACCTGTACGTGGACGATGGTCATCACATGTGTAGCCAGTTAGCATACAGTCCAAAATACCCAGTTTCTTGGAAAACTACAACCGGAAATAACATTTGACCGTTGAAATCATTCGAATAATGATTTTATTAAGGTTGATTCGAGAACGAGACGAGGCCCCTATTGGGGACGAGGCCCATTGTAGATTGTTTGACCCATGCCAACGGCCCTGCTCCCACACTCATCACGAGAACTCCCAAACTATTAGACCAACAGATTTGAAATTTGATCCGCATGTTTCGAGGAACACATTCCCACTTTTGAACTCTTAGGCCTTTATATTTGACATTTGGCTAGCATGTTTTTTGTGGAAGAGCGTTTTTCGATAAGAACGTTTTTTACAGAAATGACTCCCAAGGTGGTGTCAGGATGGTGACTGGGGGGACAGATAAAAATAAAAGCCCATTTTTGTACTATTAGACCTACAGATTTGAAATTTGGTAAACATGTCTCTTTTGTTGAGTAGAGCTCCGCTAAGAACAGATTTTATGGTAATCGACTCCAAGAGGTATTACGAGGGCTTAAAAAATAAAGCGATTTAGTTTTAGAAATTTCAAGTCTTTTTTGAGTTAAGAGAGGGGCTAAAGAATGTTTTTCATAACATATGAAAGTCCAGTGGTAAGACTTATATATCGATAATTTAAATACAGTATACGTATTCCACATTTTTACATCATGAAATACCCAGAGAAGCAAGCAGGTAACGGCTTGTCTATTACAATATATTATGATTATAGATTATTATTTCTATGGATATGGATACTGTCAAGATGCACGAAAGTATTTTCGAGTTTTTAATAAAGGGATAAATATATAATGAAGTATAAACGTCAGAAAATCGTGAATCTTTATATAAACTTAAGTGTAAAGGCAGTCAACTTTTCTTAAGAAAAAACCGCAAATTTCTTCGAATTTGTTTGCAGATTTTTAAAGGTTGTCGTAAAACCACTATATACAAACAAAATTATTAACAAAATTCAACCACGAAAACCTCACAGTGAGTTCCATAGCCACACACTCGCGTCGGCGACCCTATAAAAAGAAATTCCCCAAACAGCGTAACAAATGAAAAACGAAGGAGAGAAAAAGAAAAGGAACAAAACCCGTTAGTCATGAAGGCTCGAAAACATTACAGGTAAACGTCCACACGGCATTAGGAAAAGCTGCTCTCTCGAGAAAGCAGCGAAACCCCACAATGATACTGGGCCCTGTTCCAAGAGGCGAGATTCCCGAGTTTCTTTGTTCTCGCGTAGGAATTTCTTTTGTGCCGTTGGCAACACGCGGAAGAACACAAATGACCGATTGACGCGAGCAGCAGAGATTCTGTCGATTTGGAACGACGTAATGGACGAGGTTTAAGAATAAATTTAGGTGTCTCTCTCTCTCGCTGTAACCGCAACACAACATTTCGCGGAAGAGAAGTGCTGTTTGTGCTGCTTTGCGTCATTTGAATGCCTTTGTTCTGAGGCGATGGTAAGGCGGGAATCGTGAAAAATTTGCATTTCGCTGGCGTGATTCTTATATAATTGAAAGAATCCAATGTTAAATTAAAAAGTAGGTAATGATTGTTCATGAAATAAAGTGCTGTTTTGAGTGTATTATTCGCTTAAGAAAATGTAAAACAAGTCTACGAAAGCGTTTCTCAGCCGGGATCCTTAGAAGCCTCGAGTTCATAAGAAAAAAATTATATTTCGAGTATCCATAATAAGAAGGACAGAGTTTGGGTCAAAATATCTGTGATTAATAGTAGCCAAAAATTATTCCGTGGATAACTTTCATTTTTATAATCACTCAAATCATTAAAAAGATCTACGGATGAATGATAATATTTCGAAAATATAAAAATTGCTTACTTATAAAGTTGAATCAGGCGGATTATATTCCACACAATTCATTTCTCCAACTGAAAAAACGTATTTAGAATAATTACAAAAGATGCCAGTTTAAGCAACCTAACTTTAACAATGAACGATTATATATCAACAAATAAATTAATTAATTAGATAAATTAGAATTACTTTCTCAAAATTTTTCAGCATCATTGGTTAGTATAAATTTTAGGTACTTACATATATTATAAGACGTCGCCAAATGCTGTCTGCGAATAATAGTAGTTAAAGTTTGTTCCACAAACGTTTTTCATTCTTATATAATCACTTAAATGATTAAAAAGATCTCGATAATATGTATAAAATATACAGAAATTAATTGCATATTAAGTTGAACCAGCATCGATTACGTATTTTACTATTCTTTTCTCCAACTAAAAAATCATGTTTCGAATAATTACTAAAGATGCCAATTCAAGCAACAAAACTTTAACAACAAACTATAATATATCAGCAAATAAATTAAGTAATTGGATAAATTAAGAGTTTTATGAATTAAAACAGACGATAATAATATGGAAGAGAATTTTCAATCTAAACTTTATCTATAAATACTGTAAAATTTAAATAGTCAATTAAAAATTGGTTCAAAGTAAAGAAAATAAATTTAAATAGAATTAAATATATATATTTTACAATACAAAGCAATAGTATTAATAAAATAATTTAATAGTAATTATAATGGAATAAGTTATAATGCCATTAAAAAGTTCAGAAATTCCTGATTAGAAGAAACACTTATTTTTCGGGACATTTTTTAGCCAGCTAGGGGGGAAAAAAACATTATTTTTCGATGTTCTCTAAGAAGATAGTACTAAGAATCAATTACAGAAAACCAAGCAAAATAATAATAATAATAATCAGACGGTCGTTTAGC
Organism: Trichonephila inaurata madagascariensis; assembly: GCA_019973955.1. Taxonomy (NCBI): domain Eukaryota; kingdom Metazoa; phylum Arthropoda; class Arachnida; order Araneae; family Nephilidae; genus Trichonephila; species Trichonephila inaurata. The sequence goes on from BMAV01001501.1 coordinate 111,962, forward strand.
AAAAGGGCTTGGCGTTTTGGGGGGGGTTTAATTCTTTTTATAATATCATTTTTTAAATAAAGTTTCCTAAAGATAAAAAAATTTTTAATTTCATTTTTTTCATTTCCTATACCATAGTTCACCTCCTATATATATATTTTTGTTTAAATTTTCAATCGTTAATAAAATACTTTCTATTCATCCATTCAAGTTCAAATAATTTTTTTCAAACATATAGCGGATGACACTTGAGAATTAATATAGTCTCCTCAAAGATTAATTCATTGATTAAATTTTATTTTTTAATTTTAAGTTTTTTCTCCGTAATTTTTGTCGTAGTTACAACTAGCTGCTACAGATGGTGCCAGTACTTTTTCTAACGAAGTAGGAATTAACGTTAAAAAAAATCATATTACTTTTTTAACTTTTATTTTACAGTTTTCTTTACAAAATTCCACCTTTGATGCAGCTTCAGTATAATGTAAATTATGCGTTATTGATCAGTTGTTTTTAAACTATGGTTTGGAAAACCTTGGTGTTCTTAAATCTCTGATAGAGGGTATAGCAGAAGCTTTGTAAATAAAGAAAACTAGTGTATTCATTTCTTTACATAATTTCCGAAAGAAACGCCATATTTTAATGGTATTTTAGAATTTTTTTAAGACATAATTCACACACACAAAGGTCATAATAGATTTAAGGGGAGTCGGGAAAACCAATATATACCGAAGTGTTAAATTCTTTTTAATGTACCTTTTTTCAAAATCTGTTATATGCAAGGCCGAAAAATTTCTACATTGAAATACACCTTTCTTATACGAAATGAGCTTTTAGCTAATTTTGAATTTTTTTAAAAATTTTAAATATTTTTTTAAACATTGCGAAATTTGACCCATTTTTCCATTTTGAAAAAAAAAGGTTTTTAAAAACCATTTCGTATTATTAGCAATCGTTATAGATATATCATGAAACATTTACATACCTGTGAACAGTAGTTTCTCAGAAATGGTACATCGAACATCAAAATTTACATTTTGAGATAAATTGATTTTAATGTATACAGTGACACTTCTAATCGACTAAGAAATGAAAAAAATAAAAGGCTCAATTTACAATAACAGATACATGTTTTGTTTTATATCAGACGTCCAACTTTTAAGCAAAAATGAAGTACTTTGTTTACATTTTTCGCCATTCAAATGGGCGTGGCCTAGTTTCAACGGTTATTTAAAAAAAGATTTTAAGGGCTTCTAATTAACGTAGGGGGAAAAGTAAGATATTTTTAGAAAGGTTAAAATCTATACAATTTGAAAATGTAAAAATCTCAAATTGTCAAAAAAATATGATTTTTGTTTTCCAACACCTTTAAAATAAAGACTCTTTCAACACACATCTAATTCCTAAAAGAAGTTATGTAAATTCCACAATATCCCAAAGACGAACAGGCGAGTTTTATTTTTATTTTTCGGCCTAAAATAAAACATACTTAACCATTTTGGAAAATATAATCCTATTTAGAAATTTCACAACATAATGGAAAGAACAGCGAAAGAAATACAGGTGTCCCTCATACCAGGGGCTTTAAGTCACCCCCGGTATTTGTGGGGGCAGGATTCTAGGGGGCCCAAAGCCTGGCTGCCGCCAAATAATAACCTAACTTGGGGGCAAAATCCTGACTTTGCAGGGTGGCCCAAATGTTCTCAGATACGTCACTGCCTCATACAACACGGTACTTGTTGCTTCTAATGCCACCAGTTTGACGTAGTCAGATCGAGGCCCACGAAGTTCATCGTGGTGAGGCTAGATGTACGCCTGCCGTTAGCCTTGCGCACCATACAGGTGACAGTACGATTTAGCTCGGTGAACTTTCAGAAGGGACGATAGATGGCAACACCACCGATCTCCACCTCCACAATTTAGGCATGGAATTGAAGGGAGGGAAATATTATCTAGTCCCCTGCACTCGTAATTCAGCCCACTAGACTTTCGGACCCACTGATTTAAAGAGTACGTACTCCGTGTGTACTCGGATGGTATTTGGTGGCATCGGGCATCGAACCCAGGCCTCTCCGATCTGGAGTGTGAGGCTCTAACCACTAGGCTACCCACGGCACACACGGTACTTGTAAAACACGGTTTCGATATGACACGTAAAAATTTGCGATTATTATACACGGATTTGATATTACACGGAAACAGACTTGAATTAATTTTTAATTGAAGGAAATTTAAAAATTTTCGTTAAAAGAGACCCTTCAGTAGTACGTAGCGAAAAATTTAAAAGCGTATTGCAAAGTTCTTTAGCTCCTTATAGTAAAATTCTGAAAGAATTGCAAGATCGAAACAGATAGGCAATTGACATTAGCGCACACAGAAATTTTTCAAGGGGGAGGGGGTCCAGGGTCAAGTCCACCATTCTTGTATCATGCTCCTTTTGATTTTGTTGATTTTCGGGAACAAAAAACAGTAAAAACTAATTATTGAATAAATAATTAGCATTAATTAATAAAATTAATCATTAATAACAAATATTTAATTAAATTTTACGTACTATATACTCAGAATTATAATCAATTGAAAAAAAACAACGGCTTTGGGGGGGTCCGGAACTCTAGGATAGTCCCCTTGTGTGCGCCACTGGCAATTGAAACTACGTCAGATAAATTTTCGTTATGATGGAAAAATAACAAGAGAAGAGGAGTTTCTACCAACTTGGCGAACAAAAATTGATAAGCTGTAATTTCTGGTGAAAGTAATGATAAAAATTAATTTTGTGATCCTAATATAAGCCGTTTCTATTTATTTTATAACAGTAATAATTATTTTTAAAGGTATCCGACTACGATCGGAACCGTGATTTTGCAAAAGCGCATAAATGGATAATTTTCATGATATTTAGTGTCACTTAGATTAGAATACATGTATAAAATAGTTTTAAGGACATTTTGAAAAAAAAATTATTTAAATACAATATTTTGGCAAAAAATTAACTTAGAATAATTTTTTTTCAAAATGTTCTCCTTTTGTGAAAACTGCTTCTATTATAATAATATTTTGCCTGTATATAGCAAGACCTCTCTACAGAGGCTCAACTAGAATTTTTGAAATATATAACTTAGAAGTGGGTTTATCCATATTTTACGACAATAGAGGGGAGAAATTTTAAGAAAAAAACGCCAATAATTATTTCAATTGGTGGTAACTTTGAAAATAAGGTGAATTTTTCAAAAATTCTAGTTGAGCCTCTGCAGAGAAGACTGAGGTATATACAGACAAATATTATTATAATAGAAACATTTTTCACAAAAGGAGAACATTTTGAAAAAAGATTATTCTAAGTTAATTTTTTGCCAAAATATTGTATTTAAATAATTTTTTTGTCAAAATATCCTTTAAACAATTTAATGCATGCATTCTAATTAGAGTGACATTAAATAGAATGAAAATTATCCACATTTATGCGCTTTTTTAAAATCACTTTTCCAAACGCAGTCGGATACCTTAAACATATTTTTTTTCTTTTAATTTAAGTCTGGATGTTAACTTACTTCTTCATTTGTATGTTTTATCACAACGAAATTTCAGCTATCATAAAATTCTACACCATAAGACTTAATTTCAATGCACGCATTGTCTTGATTTATATTGTTTCAAGTTTCGTATAACACATGGTTTCGCGTATAACCACAAATATAATAAATAAACAAAAAAGTCTTGTAATAACATGGTTTCGATATAGCAGGATACTAATTAACCGTGTTATACGAAGGACACCTGTTTAGAAATACGATGCAATATTAGCTCGTGGCAATTTCAAAATCGCTTAGATCCTAAGACCGAATATTATTGAGAGCTACTACACATAATATTGAACTGACTATCCAAGTCCCCTATTATGGCGGGAGGACTTTGACGATCCGATGTTAATCTGGTGCTAACCAAATATCATCTGTCATCTAATTTCCGGAAACGTCTTCATTATCGAACCGCGCGAGGATTGATCTTAGGGTATCCGATTAAGTTCAGAACCGTGATTTTAAAAAGGGCATTAATGGATAATTTTCATGATATTTAGTGTCACTTAGATTAGAGAATACATGTATAAAATTATTTTAAGGACATTTTGACAAAAAAAGTTATTTAAATACAATATTTTGGCAACAAATTAACTTAGAATAACCTTTTTTCAAAATGTTCTCTTTTATAAAAAATGCTTCTAAAATAATAATATTTTGCTTATATAAAGTAAAGACTTCTCCAGAGAGTCTGAAATATTTTGTTTGAAATATTCACATTATTTTCAGAGTTACAACCCATTGAAATAATTATGGGCGTTTTTTTCTTAAACTTTCTCCCCTCTGTTGTCGTAAAACATGGATAAACCCACTTCTAAGATATGCATTTCAAAAATTCTAGTTGAGCCTTTGTACAGAGGTCTGAGCTATAGACAGGCAAAATATGATTATAATAGAAGCATTTTTCACAAAAGGAGAATATTTTGAAAATGGTTCATTCTATATTCCTTTTTTTGTCAAAATAGTGTACTTAAATAATTTTTTATTGTAATAATATTCTTAAAACAATTTCATATACATTTTTTAATCGAACTGACACTAAATATCATAAATACTATTAATTTATACGCTTTTGCAAAATCTCGGTTCCGAACGTAGTCGGATACCTTAATTTGCCGCCATTAGATCCAGTTAATTGATCGCCATTTTTTTTTCATTATATTTTCTCGATCTAACCTTTTTCCAATGAACACGTGCTTGATTGTTCGTTCATTTTTTCTTAAGCTATAGTTTATGAAAATAGATTGAGAATGACACTTCTAATCTTCATACATTCCCATCAAAAAGCAACCGGTTGATTCAAAATTATTTAACGTTGTACTCAGAGGCTACAAAGAGGCTATTGGAGATCGACCCTGAAATTCTGAACCATTGAAAAGTGAACGAGGGTAACATTTGTGTGTGAGCTGGTATATCACATTCTCTAAATTTTCACAATATAACCCAGCGTTTCACAAACAGAGGGAGGCCTGATAACCGCACGTGAGGGGCGCGAGCATATCAAAAAGTCGAAGACAAATGATTATTTTTTTTTAAAAAATTAATAATTTACAGAAAGAAAGCAAAACAAAATGCATTCTGGCATGATGAAAAATAAAATACACATTTACACTGAGAGAAAGCACTTCGAAATGAATCAGTATTGCGCAATGTATTTGATTATTAATTTATCAATACTAAACCAGTATTAATTACCAGGGAGCCTTGGGCTTGTCATACATAAAATTATACACAAAATTTAATACTTATCTTGATAATATGTACGGTTTATAATTAAAGTTATATTGTTAAAATTTAGTGTCAAAGTACACAGGGTTATCAGAAATGAATGACCCGATTACAAAATTTAATAATTCCCAGATGAATAAATAGAAAATGATGATTAAGATGTCATAGTAAAGATAAAATATGAAATTTTTCGTACTACACAGGCATCCAATTTCCTAGAACTGTCTGTACCATTTTCTTATACTCTTAGATGGTGCATTTCTATTATACTTTCTCCAAAATTCACTCTGAACCGTTATTACTGATAAACTTTTTGCGAAGGAGAGCACACAAAATGCGTTCACACCCTGAGACGCATTTCCACTTCTGTTAACAATTACAACATTGCTGCCACCTATCTGACAAAAACAATGTTACAAACTAAAAATTTTATATTTTATCTTAACAATGACATATTAATGATCCTTTTCTGTTCATTCATCTGGGAATTATTACATTTTGTAATCGGGTCATTCATTTCTGATAAACTGTATATTATTATTCATTTCAATACATTGTTATTGTATGAAGAGGGGCGCGATGAAAATTATGACTGAAAATCGGGCCATAAGTATTGAAAGTTTGGGAAGCACTGATATAACTCCTTTTTTTTTACACGGTAGATCAGTGTTTCTCCAAAATAGACGCCTGGGGGCGAGCATATCGAAAAAAAAAAGGTTAAAAAAAATTAATTTACTGGAATGAAAAAAAAACAAAATACTTTCTGATACAATAAAAAAATACAGATTTACATTGATATGATTTATATATATCATCTGGTGAAAAAAGGTCATCAAAAATAAAGATTCTACTTTGAACGCTCATTAGCTATCTTTGATCCTAAAACCAAATAAAAAAATATTTTGTTTGCTTTGCTGTATTCCTACGATGAGAGATTTTTTTTATTACGTTTTTTTAAATTAAAATATTACTTTTGCTGGCTTTCGAACTTACTGGTATAGTTACCTGCATCCCTTTTTTTTAGGGAAGTTGTAAATTATATAATTCTGTTGCGCTTTTTTTTCACAATGTGAAAGAGTTTTTTGATACATGGATAAGCATATTGAGCACTTTGAAGGATTAATTGGCCAAGATTTATTTTTTATGAGTATACTGAAACATATAATGCAAAAATCGTTAATTCTGGGAAAACTGTTTATTTGCTACCAATGTGACCTTGACAGACCTTGATCCTCTAATATGACAGTCTTAATGGGAGCTAAAATGAATTGATAACATGTCTCCTTTTTTTGGAGTGGCAAACATTTTTAGAATCTTAAGGCACTTGTTTAGACCGAGTTCCCCGGCACGACCACTATTTTCAAAAAAAATTTTCTTGAACATGCTGATTTTCCCCTTAAAAACTTAGTGGTTTTAATTGTGATGTTTGACTGATTATGGTTTTAAAAAA
>BMAV01001502.1:24228-90438 GCA_019973955.1 Trichonephila inaurata madagascariensis
TGTATATATTACGTGAAATTTAATTATGTATTTGTTATTAATAATTAATTTTATTAATTAATGCTAATTACTTCAATAATTAATTTTGTGTTGTTTTTGTTCCCGAAAATCGACGAAATCAAAATAATATGTTGGGCGGCGTATTGGAGCACAATACCAAAATGATGGACTTTCGAAACTGGGCCCCTCCTTTGAAAAATTTTTGTGTGCGCTACTGTATAGGGTGTAACTAAATTCTGCAGTAAAACTTTAAGGGGTGATAGTACACATCAAGACAAACAATAGTAAATAGGAAACTTAGGGTCCCAAACGTCTTCCGAAGGAGATAGGTGCCATTGAAGTTTAAGGTCCGAAATTTCAAATGATTATAAAAAACGGAAAAATGGGTCGATTCGTTAGCGGTTTCCGCTAAAATTATTCTTTTTGTCAGTATTTTCTTGAAAAATAAATTTTAAAAATAAAGCTGAAAAAATGTCGATAGAGGGCACTTTAGACTTTAGAGTAACGAGCAACTATTTTTTACCGTTATATTTTTTATATCACATTAAATGTTTTCAAAAGCTTAGACTTAAACTTAAATTTTGAGCTCAAAATCTGATTCGTTGGGGGTGGTTAAGTAGCGCAAACTCAACTGTGTTCAGGAGGTGAAATTTGAACTCCTCCTCCCCTGTCCAGTTATTCACGATCTTCGATGCTCGGTCGTAGACTAGGCAGCAACTACTACCCACTAAACGTAAAATAAACGATAGTTATTCAGAAGTTATTCATAATAGACATGAGCAATTTCTCCCCACAAAATACCCGATTATGCAAATCACCCGATTTGCATGCAAAGTGTAGTACACAAGGATTTAACTGTATGGTGCTAACTGTATGTAAGGATGTAAACTTTACTGCAAAGTGTTCTAGCAAACATAAAGTCTCGTATGTGGTTCCAACATGACGGAATGCCTTCACCTTTCAGCGCAGATGTGCGAAGTGCATTGAATACAGCATATCCAAGGTGATGGATTGGACGAGGAGGTCCGGTAAATTAGCCGGCACGCTCGTCTGACCTCTCCTGCCTAGACTTCTTCCTCTGGGACCATATGAAGAGTCTTGTTTCCGCAAGCCTTGTCGACTCCGACGAGGCCCTGGTTGCGAGGATTGCCGTTGTAGAAGCGATATCCGGGACATGCTCGAGGTAGTTTGCTAATGCTCGACTGTCCCTCCGCTGGCGGTGTGAGGCCTTCTTTGCTGGTGAGCGCTCTTTCGAGCAGTTTTTGTGATTCCGTAAGAAAATCATGCGTGTACCATTTTCTACGTGTCACCATTCATTCAACCATCAAATTGGTTCTTTTTATTTTGAGCAGAGAAGTTGGTAATGTCTATTATGAATAATTTTTTTTAACTTTGTCACATCCCTCTCTTGTTTATTTTACGTGTAGGAGGTAGTAGTTGCTGCCTATTCTACGACACCAAGATCGAGAATAACTGAACTCTGTTCAGAGGGAAGGAAGTTTCAACTTACACCTCCTGAACACAATTCCGTTTGCGCTACTTAACCAACCTTAACGAATCAGATTTTAAGCTCAAAATTTTAGTCTAAGCTTTTGAAAGCATTTAATGTGATACAAAAAATAACGGTAAAAAATAGTTGTTCGTTACTCTAAAGTCCGACATTTTTTTAACTTTATCTTTAAAATTTATTTTTCAACAAAATACTGACAAAAAGAATAATTTTAGTGAAAACCGCTAACGAATCGACCCATTTTTCCGTTTTTTTAAAATCATTTGAAATTTCGGACCCTAAACTTTAATGGCACCTATTTCCTTCGGAAGACGTTTTGGAACCCTAATTTTCCTATTTACTATTGTTTGTCTTGATGTGTACTATCACCCCTTAAAGTTTTGCCGCAGAGTTTAGTTACACCCTGTATAGTAGAAAAATAATTTTACTTTGATTCTAAAATCATCTAACCAAAATTAATTATTTTTCCATTTTTTTAAATAATTCCAGCCCCTTTGTGGCAATATTAGACACATTTTAAAATTAGTTTTTTTAATTATTTTTCTTCTAATCTGCATAACATTGAATATCTTTTTTGCATTGGTATATATAGGTTCCAGTGAATAATAATCTTTCCCCCATCATATAACCGCAATCCACCCTAGTAATCAGGTCACTAATGCATCTATAAAAATATCCAAATTGTAAGTAATGGAAAACCAAGCCCCCTTTTTTTTAACGGCCAAACGATAATTTTACGCTTTGAGAAAATGATTAAACAATCGTCTGCAGATCAAATAATTTGACAGACAATTTTGAAGATATATACCTGGCAACGAACTTTTACTCTAGATTTTTTAGAGCTTCAGAACTGATTCAATTGAAAACTTAAAATTAAAGATTGAAGCTCAGTTTATTTTTCGCCTTCTGCATATTCATTTCATTATACGAGTAGGATTACCATAAAGGTAGATAAATTTCAAATACTTATTAAAAAAATCTAATTTTTTTACCAAAAGTAGAACCAAATTTCTTTCCTTTCGTGTCGATAATTTTGTATAAGAATTTCGAATTTTAATTTTAGAATTCGCATTTCGAAAGCTGTGTGATCAGCTTAATGTTATTAAAAGTTGAGAAAACCAGGTAAAGCATGGTGGTAAATTCTTATCAAAAACCAGCTTAATTGTTAAATAATTAATCATAACTAAAACTTCAACATAACAAAATTCTTAACTTCGTTATTCTTCAATACATCTTCATTAATGTGGCCGCGGTAGCCTGGTTGTCATGATCACAAACTCGTGGCTGGTGTGTCACGAATTCGAGCCCTGTGACACTGAAGAGCTGCTGTGTAGCATGTTGATGCACGTTATGTCTCTCGAGACTTTAAATACACCTTGGAAAGGAAGTTCAGAGAAGGGAATGTCGTATGAAGAGTCGCTCTCATCACTTGACCAGAGTTAAAAATTCCAAGGCACGTCACCAATAGTCCTTTTATTGATTTATAGTGCGACGCAAATAAACATTTATATTGATGACATCAACGCTTATGACTTCATTCGAGTGAAATTAAAACACATCCTAACACTTTCACTCACGTGTTTATATCTGGATAAAAAGTATTATAATTAAGGAATTTAAGTTTACTATATTATCTGTATAGTATATTAAAATGGATGGGGTTATATATATGACCTCGCTTCATTCCAACACCGTTCAACCGATCATTGTGAAAATTGGCATGTATTTTTTTCTTGTGTATGGTAAAGATTTTTGTGCTATCCTCTTTGATGCAGCTCCCCACCAAGTGGTGCTACAGAATATCAACTTCTGCACCGTTCAATCAATCGCCAAGTTGCCAACAGGGTCCCCAAAAATGATACCAACTTGGCTCTATCGCCAACATTTCGGTATGTTTCCATTGAATCGCCATTATAATGTAAGGAAAGGCGTTGCTTGTGAATATTACAATTTTAACATAAGATAAATACAACAGAAAGTAATAGTAACGTATTATACATCCAGACATAAATTATTTCCATTGTTTTAAGCGTTCATCACACAAAATTTGTCATAATGTGTTACTTTTGCTGAGCAGAGATCAGCTTAGGAAGGGGTTTTCAAAAATCGACTCACAGGAGAGTTACGGGGTGTTATAAATTAAAAAAAAAAACTTTTTTATCAGCTATTAGATATACAGACTTGAAATTAAAAAAAAATATGGGTTTTTTTGTTCAACCGAAAGATGCCAAAATCTTTTTTTTTTTGTTTTGTTTAATTTGCAATTCACGTAAAATTAACTCATTAAAAACTTCTTTATCCATCAATCTGTATTGTTTAATTTTTCAATTCAACCGTGTGAAGAACGGATATATCAGCTAGTTAATTATAAAATAATCCTTATTTTTTTAAACATATTTATATAAACAACAAGTTATAATCTTAATTAACAAATTAAAGCTGTTATCAAAAATATTCCCCGTATTATCTCTTGTCACTTCAATAAGCTTTCACCACGTAATTATGTAGCATTCGTAGTAGTTATTTTGAAGAAGTGATGCCACACAAATTGTAGAATTATATCTATAATAAAGAAGATAAGGATAAGAATTTATTAAATAATCGGTGTATAAATAAATAATTGAAAAAATATGAAAAAAAGAAAAAAAAAATTCCCCACTGATAAGTACTCAATTACATACATTATAGACTTTTTAATATAAATAAAACGATGATTCAGCCATTGGGAAATAAAAACCAATTAAAGATGCAATTAAGGGCCTATTATCAAATATAGTCGAGATAAAATTCTTATCCTGTCATAGATAAATACTTGATATCATACAAACTCACCCCACCCCCTCCAACCCTCCCTTCGAAAACTGAGCCAACCGCCTGAACCTTATATCTCATATAGCTCTGACATCACTGAATTTTTCTTTATCTTGTTCCTTCCGACTCCCGCACCAATTTAGAAGCTTTTTAGGCACCCCATCGCCCACCCCTCTTCTTTCATTCCCATGCTGGAGAACAGCTTTCTCATCCCTTTCATCAGATAAGGGACGATTTTTCTGCTTTTTGAAGTGCACCACCTGTTCCTGCGAAATCCGCCTGTAATCGATGCTTCCCTGTCGTACTCGGGTGACGAGCAGTGAAAAACTGGAGCCAACGTCCGCCTTCGCTATGATCAGGAAAGGAAAGGAAAGAAGGAAAAAAAAAAAAAAAGCAATGATAAATATTTCCTTTCGTAAACTGTTTTGTTGCCTCGACAAGGAATTCATTTAAGAGTTGTTCCGTATCTCAAATAATCTTCTTCGGGAGGAAAAAAGAGATCGGAACACAGCTGGTCCTATAGTTGTGATGAGATTGAAGATAAAGTTAGGATTTGCGGTACCCTAAATACGGAACGGCTGTGGAATAAGTTTTGGAGCTTTTTGAAGCAGCGAAACTCAGTTTTGGGTTAATGTACAATTTTTGAACAGAGTTAGTGGAGTTGTGGAACCAAAAGTTTTATACAACGAAAACTATTTTTTTATTTAGTTATTTTTGCCTTAAAAATAAAATTCCGATTGAGCAGATGTATTCGCATTTTAATATTCATAAACATTTTCTATGGAGATGTGGGGACGACGTTCAGTTTTAAAGAAATTTGGGTTGGTATTAATTCGTTGACTTTACTATATAATATTCTCCTTTTAATAAAAAAAAATGTAAAATTAAAGAGTTATTTTCACTATGGAGAAAGATATTCATTTTTAAAACTTTTGTTTTCTGAAATATGACATGCTTTAATCAATACAAACCATAATTTGTGAATATTAGTCAAAAAGAAATATTATTTCATATTTTATATATTTAGGTAGGCATTTTTAGAACTGTGATATTTATTTGCGTCTTCTGTCTTAGGGTCTTATGAAAAGAAAGTTTAAATTTTTATACCACTCAATGGACAGTGGTGCACACAAGGGGGATGTGCTAGGGGTCCGGGCCCCCCCCCCCCATAGCCCTTGATTTTTTTTCGATTGGTTATAATCCTATGTATATATTAGGTAAATTTTAATTATATATTTGTTATTAATAATTAACTGGATCAATTAATGCTAATTATTTATTCAATAATTAATTTTGTATTGTTCCCGAAAATCGACAAAATCAAAAGAATATGTTGGGTGACATATTTGAGCATTATACCAAAATGATGGACTTTCGACCCTGGCCCCCTTCCTTGAAAAATTTTTGTGTGCGCTACTGTCGATGGATGATGCAAGCGTTCTTATTTGGCGGACATTTTACACAGATGAGAGAAACACAATCTAATTAAATTTACAATAACAATTAACCTTTTAAACTAGAGTAAAATGTTTAAGATAAAAAAATCAGATAGGAAAAAACTTGTTACTATGGAGAAAAAATGATTTTTTTTACTAACCTCAAACTCTAAAGTAAAACAATGATTATTGGCAACGGACCTTGTAATTTTGACCATGGTGAAGTGCACTAACGTCTTCAAGCATGGGTCAACCGGGCCCAAGCCCTTTGCCACAATCGAGGCCTCATCTCGTTCTCGACTCAACCTAAAAAAAAAATCCCTAAATGAATAATTTCAATGGTCAAATGTTTTTTCCGGTTGTATTCTCCGAAAAACTGGGAATTCCAGACAGATCAATTAGCTACATGTGATGACCGTCATGCAGTAGCGCACACAGGAATTTTTCAAGGGAGTGGGGGTCTGGGGTCGAAAGTTCACCATTCTCGTATCATGCTTCTTTTGATTTTGTCGATTTTCGGGAACAAAACACAGTAAAAAACTAATTATTAAATAAATAATTAGCATTAATTAATAAAATTAATCATTAATAGCAAATACTTAATTAAATTTTGTGTACTATATACTTAGAATTATAATTAATCGGAAAAAAATCAAGGGCTTTGGGGAGGGGGGTCCAGACCCCTAGGACCCCCCTTGTGTGCGCCACTGCCGTCATGTATGACGGTGTGTACCACCATCAAAAGGCGGTAGTTAGTCGAGCCGGTTTGGGCGAATGTAAGTCATGCACATTTATTTTTTTCGGGTTATTGTTTGTACGAGTATTTGACAACGTATTATGCTATGCACTGTCTACTTTTAAGGGTCATAGGTGGGGCCTACATTTGTGTAAAAGCCTAGGGCCTACTTTAGCGTTGGGCCCAGGGCCTCAGAAAGTCTTAAGACGTCCTTGATATGGGGCGAAAACGACAGCTGAGATGACTCTCTATCATGATGACATCCACACCATACCGACGTGAGGAATACCTTTATATGTATAAGCATTAAACATTTCTACAAAGAGTTTCATTTTAATCATGCTGCATGACCCTCAACAATTATCAACTATATCCTCAAGTGCACTTCAATAGTTTAAATTTTAGCATTTAATTACTTGTATGTCATCTACCTTGGAAAATATTACTAAAAAAAATGAAGATTCAGCAAATTTCTCTTGGTTTCCACGTGACCTAAATTTCTGCAAGAGGCTTCATCAAGCTTCATGACCAATGACTTACAGCTAACGACATCATTATATTTAAATAGATATTTTTATATTGTCGCGTAGATAGGGGATCGAGGATTTTATGAAATCAGTTGTAAAAAGCAAGACAGGAGCAATGGAAATTTATTGTTGAAAAACAATCCTTGAAATACAGCAGCTTTATTCGCGGAATAAATCTCAAAAGACCTTCACAGCTTCTACGGCATTCAGAAACAACTATCAGTGTCGAAAATACAAGTATGTAAAAAATCATTCATGAGCAATCCCTCATCCAAGGTCGACTCAGTCTTTCATCCCTACTGCAGTGGGTCGATAAATGAGTACCAAGCTTGCTTGCGGACTAAAACATTGAGGGTCTCACTGCAGACTGGCCACCTGATCGGGACATCTGCTCATGCAGATCAGAGCCCAATGGTCACGGAGGGCCACAATTAGGCCGTGGCCCTCAGGGGCTGTTGCGCCACTGAGTTTGAGAATCACTCATCCTACACAACAGCAGAAGTAATGACTAATCATTGGTTGACTCTTTACAGTCACATTAATACTACTCTTCAACGGTCAAAACAAGACTACCTCAGTTTCGGCAATCGACTCCCTATTTATAGGTCTCGCGGATTTTTCTCAAAAAATCCGCTTGCTTCATAAATTGCGATATCAGTAAATTTTCCCCGTAATTTTCTCTATAAGATCACGTACTCTCCAAAAATGGTCGCTAATGTGGTCGCCAAAAATTATGTCTGCTCTATCGCCAAGTTTCCATTGAATCGCCGTTATAACGTAAGGAACGGCGTTGCCTTCGAATATTACAATTTTAACGTAAAATAAATACAACATAGAGTAATATAAACGTATTACACATACAGATATAAATTATTCTCACTATTTTAAACATCAATTACACAAAGTTCGTAACAATATTTTAGGATTTTTTTTATATCAGAGACAGAATTACCTTAATTAAAAAGTGATACCAAAACTTAACACTCTCTCTATATAAGTATTAAAAAATTCTATTAGGAACTTCATTTTTGTCATACTATATGACTTATATAATTATTATTAACGATCATTAACTGTATCTATGGAGAGCAAATTTTATCATAAGTATTTTTCTCTACCTGGGTCAATATTTAAAAAAAAAAAATTGAGGGATCTGCATATTTCTGTAAGTTTTAAATATTTCTGGAAAAGTGTTAACCGGCTCTTAAATTGTTAAATTTGTAACAAGTTTTTGTCATGGTGACCAATAACCAACAATTAATGGCATTATTAATCGTGACTAAATAGTGCAAAATTTACCATTTATATCTGACAGAATGAGCTCTTTTGGAATGTATTACCAAATCAGGAGGGTCAGTATATCCTTCCTTCCTTAAAGGCTCGGCAGCCCAGGATGGACCTTGGCCTTCTCAAGAAGCCTTTTCCAGGCTAGCCTTATTCCTGCTAGTATTCAAAACTAGGATATCTTTTTCTAGGCCATCAATTCTTCTTAGATTTGGCCTGCCTTTTCTCCATGTGCCAATTGACTATGGTTGAAGACTTTTTTAGTGGTGCGGTCTTCTTCCATTCTGACAACATGATCTGCCCATTTAATTCGTTGTAATTTGACGAATTTATCGAGGTCAGATTGTTCTTTATATGAGGGATACAGCTAGAAATTTGATCTTCACCACATTCCGTTTTCCTGAATTCCTCCAAAAATAGATCTTAAAATATTCCTTTTGTAGATACTTAGCATGTTCTTATTTGTTCAAGAAATGAACCAAGTTTCACATGCACAAATTAATACTGATTTTAAAAAACTTTTATACAATAGAACCTTTGTTTTTCTTTTGATTAAATTCGATTTCATATAGTTTCGTATTCCATTAAGACAGCGTTTCTCAAACTGCGGGGGTGCGTCTCCCTAGAGGGGCGTGATAAATTTACGAGGGGGGCGCGAGGATATTGAAAAGTCGAAAACAAAAGATTATTTAAAAAAATTATTAATTTATGAAAAGTGAACAAACAAAATACATTGTGACATAATAAAAAAAATAAAATACACATTTACACTGATATAATACACTTATAAATGTATCAGTACTGCACCCTGTATTTTATAATTAATTTAACAATACTAAGTTAAGAACAAATTTAAAAATTACCAGTGATCACATGGGTTTGCCATACAAAAAATTAAATACAAAAATTAACACTTATCTTGATAATTTATACGGTTTATAATTAATCCTTAAAAAACTGCCGGTTAAAAGTTACTCATATCCTTCCCCAATGCCACCATTTTCCACGTAGACGTGCGTATGTGATATTTGGGGAGGGAAAGAAAAGGAATAAATAAGAAAATCCTATGAAATAAGTAAATCCTTCGCAAACACCGTCAATGTCCTTTTATTGCATTCCAAAGCCTGCGAAATAATTTTATGGATATCAGTGCAAAGGAAATTTGGATTTCGGAAAGACGTATATATACGTCCGAGGCAGTGGTGGGGGTCCTGGGGCTCCTGGACCCCTCCCCCCAAAAGCCCTTGTTTTTTTCCGATTGATTATAATTTTAAGTATACAGTACGTAAAATTTAATTAAGTATTTGTTATTAATGATTAATTTTATTAATTAATGCTAATTATTTACTCAATAATAAGTTTTTTACTGTGTTTTGTTCCCGAAAATCGACAAAATCAAAAGAAGCATGATACAAGAATGGTGAACATCGACCCCGGAACCCCCCCTTGAAAAATTTCTGTGTGCGCTACTGGTCCGAGGCAATTATCATTTTGGTTGAGCGAGACGTTTATATACGACGGTGGCACATCAGGTTGATGTCGTGTTGTAGCTTTAGAGTCGAAGTATAGTGTTATTGAATTCAATACATTATTATTGTATGGAAGGGAGGCGCGATGAAAATTATGATTAAATATTGGGTCACAAACAGTGAAAGTTTGAGAAGCACTGCATTAAAAGACATCTATTAGCCATAGTAATTCTCTTTTGGATTTCAGTAGTATACTACTATGTACAGGCATTAAAAAATCTCCCAGGTATTTAATTTCCTCCAAGCACCACGACCCATAATAAACAATTTACGAGGTCGCTAATCGTCAATTTCGGGATTACCTTTCGCATCCCACCGAGCCATCGTGTTCTTGACGATTCCTGAAGCAAGCGCGAGGGTTGCCTAACAAGAAAGATGACCAAATAAGTGGGGAGCCCGCGTAATAAACGATCGAGAAAACTTCCTTTTCGGCAATATTTACGACCTGAAATAAAACAGAGAGGCTTTTAAAACCCGAAGAAGGTCCTGTGTCCTGATCACGAGTGTCAAGAAGGACCTGACGGTAACATTTCTCTCAAAAAGATTTTTATCTGACTCTTTTAATCGGAGTTAGTGATGGGTTTTCTGTTTTGGCCAGACACTCGCTTTGATTGAGATTTGAGATAATACCTTGGAGAGAAAGCTCTGAAGAGAGATATTTAATATGCGCTGGATGGTATACGGGGTTGTTTAATAGATGGTGAAATAGTAGTGATTTTTTTTGTTTGCTTTTTGTGGATGTGTTGTGGAAAAAAAATGAAAGGTTTGCGGAGTGTTGTAGCGAAATTTATTGACATAAGCTTGTTAGAAATGTGACGGTTTCAACGAAATGGTCTATATTTGTAATTAACGTTTAATACTCGGACGTGAAATACTTGGAAATGAAGGGAATAATCAAGTAGTGTGGGGCTTATACGAAACTAAATTGCAACATACTACGGAAGTTGATTTTAAAATGTAGATATTAATAATAATAAAAAAAGAGCTTCAAAGCTTCTTTTTTACCATTACAAAAATTAAAGAGAAAGTTTTATCTACCAATGTTTTATCTGTTATGTTACCAAGACGCTTAAAAGTTGTTGTGGACACTAAAAGATATCCTACGAAGTACTCAATTAAGAAAGAAATACAATATTTAAAACTAAGTTGAGATTTTTGTTAAGTGTACGAAGACTTTTGTGGCGTAATTTTTTAGTAGCTTTTTGATTATTAATTTTTTAAAAAAATAGTTATTATTTTTAAAAAATTATGTCATTCCATGAAGAACAAGTTACAGATATCATAAAGAAATTACAATTACAATATATTAATTTTTATTAGTCCAAAACATTAAATTTTATAAGAAATTGCAAGTGTACAACACTTTTGTGGCCCACTGTATAAACAGTGTATATTTATACGTCGTGAAATACCCAACGAAGTGGGTGGAGTAACGGCTAGTATTATTATATTTTTATTAAAAAGTTTTACTTCTCCTTCTTGTGTAACAAATAAAATACAGATATTTTTTTCAAACAATTTATATTTTTATATTTTTAAATTCATTTATAAAATTACAGTAACAGATCAATTTTTTTAAAATTTTATTTCGCTGTTAAAAGTATCAAGACATTTTAAAGTAAAAATAAGTCTTTAAATTTTTAAATATTATTCTGAATGTAGATGCATTTCTGAGAGAATCGTTCACATTTCTTACAAAACATAAATTGCATAAAGTAAAGGGAGCTTATGATATAAATTTGTCGCAAAAAATGTATATAATTTAACATTCAATTCTTTTTAAAATATGCAACGAATAATTTATAGTATGAATAATTCTATTCCACTCGCGAGCTCAATTATATGAAGCAAACGATATATTTCAAAACGAATCGTATATTAAATTCCAAACATGGTCAGACGATAAATAAAAAATTGAATCTCGAGGTTTGGTCAATAACACTTATATTGACGCTATCCATCTTAGTTTATCATTTTAATGTAAAACTCTAACTTTTTTTATTAGATAAAGACATGATATTCAAACTTAATCTTAACTAATTCATCCAATCTTTGAATAAATAGATATTAAAATAAATTAAATGCGGAAATTGATTTAAGTTAACTCGACTCGGTCTGATAAGAATACAAATATAATAACTACTTATAGATAACTACTTTTATAATACTACTTAAGATTTAAAAGTTGTTGTATACAAGTATTTTTAAGATGGTATGATTTATATATATGTATATAAAAAAAAAATCTTTGATTTAATGGTTTTCCCAATTTTTTTTGCTGCACCCTTTGTATTGTAGAGGAGATTTAACTCTTACCTTTTTTCGTGGAAACTGATTTAGTTTAAAATGGTAAACTTTTTTTTGCAGATTTAAAATTATAATTAAAATAAACTTAATTATTACTTAATTATTAATTTAGCATTTATCAATTAATTTTTTGTTAATTAATTAGATAATAATTTGTGTATGTATTAATATTTTAATAATAATATAATTCTTATTTGCCAAATATTTATTTCTTGGCTAATATAAAATGATTTCTGCCAATAAATTAGAATTTCAGTTATTTAATGTGCTATAAATAAAATGTTTTTGAAGATATTCTGAAGTGATATTTGTCTCACACATATTTACCAATAATTCTACTAAACTGTGTGACTCACATTCTCTATAAATTAACCTACAGTACTATAAGTATTATGTAAAACAGTTTTTGTGTATTTTAAATAGCACAAAAAGCTGACTATTTTTTTTAAAAAAAAGTTTAAAAATTCGTGAAGGGATTTTAAGATGCTACTCCTCTTGTAGTAATTGATGCTCACACGTGAAATATAATTTACAAGTACGTCGAAATATGTTAACAAAAGTGTTGGTACGGATCTTGTGATAACATCGTGATCGTATTCGTAAAAACCCTTTTTTGTGTATGTGTGTGTAAGTCCTATTAAGAATTCCTTAAAAAACGTATTAGTTCTAAATTCAACTATTTCTTAATTCAAAATGTATACTGACTTATTTTACATATACTAATAGCAATAGTTAGAAAAAATATCAAAGCATTTGGTAAAATAGAAAAAAAAACCTTAGCATTTAAAATGTCGACAAACTAGTGATTTATTTTTTCTTCTTTCCAAAACATAAATCAGTTTAAAGTTTTTTTTCCTATTGGAATTTGAATAAAAACGAATATAAAATATATCATATCTATGGATTTTCTAAACTTAAGATGTTTCAAATTTTGTGCGAAGCATTGTAGAAAAATATGTAGAGAATAATTTAGGTTAAAAAAACTTGATTTGATTTCTTGTCCTATTTTTGCCAATTGAATCGTATCGTGTCCCCTTTAGGGTGGTTGAATACATTTGAAATTGTGATTTTGAAAAAGCGTATAAATGGATAGTTTTTTTAATACTTAGGGACAAGTTGAATTGGAGTACTCATATAAAATTGTTTTTAGAATATTATATATATTGCAATAAAAAATTATTTAAATGCAATTTTTTTGGTAAGAATTGAAGAAAGAGTGGTGTTTTTTAAATACATTCTCCTTTTTTTTGATGAAAAAAGGCTTAAGTAATAATAATATTTTGTCTCTCTATAGTTAAGATCAGGGTTGAACTAAAATGTGTGTGTTTGAAATATATCTATTAATTAAAAGTGGATTTATTCGTATTTTATTATGTCAGAGTAGAAAAATCTCAACAAAAAACACCTGTTAGGGATCGTAACTCTGAAAACAAAGTGGATTTTTCCAGAACCCTAGTTGTGCCTGAAGTCCTAGTTATATGAAGACAAAATATTATTATTTTAGAAGCATATTTCATCAAAGGATGTTTTGAAAATATATCCTTCTTTCTTTGTTTTTGCCAAAAATTGCTATTGAATGATTTTTTTCTTGAAGGCAATAACTTTATATGTATAATGTAATTCAACTGACACAAAATATCAAAAAAATATTCATTTATATGCTTTTTCAAAAACTCGCTTTCGAACGTAGTAAGCACCCTAAAAAGCATTACTGTATTTTTGTATTTTTACAATATTAAAAAAATTTGGAGAACGGTTTACATTTTAAGATAAGTTTTCTATTAGTTTTTGGATAACTGTTTTATACATTTTGCCTGTACATTCGAATTAAATTCTTATGCACTGAATATCGTTTAACACGAAACTGAGAGGACTGAAATATTCTTTTGTGTGTAGAGGAAATTTTAAAAAACCAAACAAAAAACGTATATTCAACAAAATTAAATATATGAGAGTGCATTTAATTGCACAGATATATATATATACATGTATTTAATAAAAATCAATGAAACAAAAACAGTCACAAGAACTTAATGAAATTTAATACAAAATTTTCAAGTTTTTTTGAAAAACAAAACATTTATCGAGTTTTTGGATATCGATGTGATACTTTTCTTTGTATTGTCTTTTTTTAGCATCAAATAGTCAACAAATAATTCGATGGCGTCTATTTTGTTATCCATTTTACTAAATAACTACGCATATTGTTCATGATGTACCTCAATTCGGATGACATGGGAACAAGGACTGCATTATTCATTTCATTTTCGTTGTAGAAATCTGCATCAATGATATTTTTTGAGCTTTGAACAAACTCCAAAATGTCTTTGTCTGCCATAATTAGGACTCTATATACATTATCATCATCCTTTGCAATGAATTCTTCCTATAATACAATAGGACAGTCCGATAATACAAAAACTTTCCATTAAGTGTCGACTCAGTTTCAATATCTTCCTACTCCCAGAAGGTCAAACTTTTCGTGTTAAACGACTTTCGTTTCGTGTAAAGAGAAAAAAATACATGAAATACATAGCAGTTTGTCGGGACCGTTGCATTATTTCATGTTAGCCGATATCGCGTTAAACGTATATTATTGTATTTATAAGAAATAAAAGTTCTTTTTTTGTCTGCTTCAAAAGCTACATGCACTGAAACAAGACAAAAAGTAATCGGTTTCTACTATCAAACAAATAAATGAAATTGATTTTCGATGTTCCCCAATACGATTTATAAGTAAGGTCGAATCACAAAACAACCTCTTTGATTTCCTCAAAACACTCCAACAAGTTAGAACAAGAGCTTCGAACCACTTAACTATTAATCACCGCACACATCTCCTAACTTGCCCATATTTCTCTTTATTTCTTATCATAACTTTCGATGCGGTGACCAATGTATCAGAAGAAGATACAGTTCGGCGAAACTATAGCTTCTATCGGATGCCTGTTATCATCTTTACGAGGTTGTCCTAAGTAATTCCTGGAACTGCCGTCGGGGGTGCTGCTGGCTGTTAGCAAAATGTTGGTGTCTCCGAACCTTTTAAGCTGTCACTGTTTTTATCGTTTTTAAGAATGTTTGCAGAAGAATCTCCGCTACCTTCACCTCTTTTATCTCTGATAAATGATGCGCGTTTCGAAACTTTGGGGTTCGTTAGTTTGAACTTTTAAAGAAATTTATGGCGCTGGCTTCGAGGAAAAGAACATGCTTGTGTTTTCTTGGAGAGTTCATTTTTTTTTTTAAAGTTTTGCAAAACAGACGATGCTTGTTTGGGTTGTCAAAGTCTGTGGCTGTTCTAAGTAGAAGACGTCATTTGCATGACTGATTGCATTGAAAGGTTTTCGTTCCCCAGACTTTGTTTTTCGGCCCTTTCTTAGAAATTCATGTTTGACTTTTGGGATGAAGATAGAGAATGTTTAGAAATATTTATATTATTTAAAGTTACAATATTTTACTTCATTCGGCGGAAGTCCTTCTCTTCCTATATAGATAAACACACACATGTATATGTTTCAGAACTTCCAATAATGAATAATAGACGAAGTATAGAAATTTTATCTTTTAAATTTTAAAAATGTTACTGCTTTTGGATATTTCCATTTTAATAATAGGTACATTTTAATTTATTTTTGGTAGTTATTATGCTACCGGCTGGGTGGCGTGGTTGGTTTGTCGCTGGCCTTCTGCACCCAAGGTTGCGGGTTCGACCTCGGCCCAAATCAGTGGATTTTCATGATGCAGAAAATCGACAGCGTCCATGTCGAATGATTATACGGCATGTAAAGATCCCTAGAGTACCTGTTTCGCTTGGGTGCTCTCGGCAAAATTAAATCCCAGACAGGTTCGCATCATCAGAGTTCAGGTGCCTTTCTGTGGGGAGGAAACTGGGCGACAAAATTACCTGTGGTGATTGTTATCCGCCTATAGGGTGCCGCACTAAAAAGAGATACTAGCTTCTGGAGAATGTACTAGGTCTGCAATGGAAAACTCCAATCCGCAGCCCATTAAAAATAAATATAAGTATTTTAAGGCAATCTTCGTCAAATGTATGATAGCCTGAACAAAACAGGGAGCACGTTTTCAAACACAAAAACGTTTCAATTTTTATGAATGTTTACAATATTGTAATTCATACATTTGTTTATAATATAGTATTTTCTAATTCAAAATATTAAATAAATAATTAATTTTTCCTTTTAACTTGCAAAGTAAGCGAGTGAGTGAATATTAACGTCACACTGTTCAGCTACACGAGTGCTTTTGGCGACGGATCTCACAGTTTTGAACCATGATCAAGTGACGAGGACGGCACCTGAGCTTTAACTTGTAATGGGATTGCTCATTTAGTATTGCGGAATAGGAGAAAATGCGAAACACATTTTATACCATAAAAAATGTGTCAACTCCGATAAAAATGAGGTTATGATAAAAAAAAAAGGTGATTATCTCTACAGGACACACAGCGAAGCCAGAATATAATAGTACTGTTGCAGTTCTTTTGAAGTCCCAGTGGTCGAATGGTAGCGTATCGCGCCTCAGGTCCGAGTTCTATTCCCGGGCTGGGCAAGGTCGACTCACTTGCATCCCTACTACAGTGGGTCGATAAATGAGCACCAAGCTTGCTCGTGGACTTAAACACTGGGGATCTCGTTTCAGACTAACCACCTGATCGGGACATCTGTTCATGCACCTCAGCGCCCAATGATCACATATACTGGGATGGGCACAGTAGGCCCTGGCCCTCATGGGCCGTTGCACCACTGAGTTCAAGTTTTATGAGATGCAGTTCGTTTACATCTGAAAAACATTCCAAATTCAGGTCCAACTTTTTAACATTGACCGAAGACAGCCTTAATATTTTTTTTGTGTCATAAAGTGGGACCGTGGTAGCCTAATGGTTATGATCGCGAACTCATGGCTGAGGTGCTACGGGCTCGCATCCTGGTGCTACTGAAGACCTGCCCTGTGGAGGATCCTGATACACACGTTAAATCTGTCGAGGCTCAAAATTCTCTCTTTGGTGTCCTAGTTTGGAGAGGGTGCCAGCTCAGGTGTCATCCTCATCACTTGACAGATCTCAAAATTACTACGAGGTCCATCGCCAGTAGCCCTCGTGTTGCTTAATAAAGCTACGTTAATATAACTCTCTCTCTCTTATATAACTGTGGCGAATATTTCAGTTTTTGAAAAATTAGCTTTTAAATTTTTGACATTTTCTTAATGAATTTGGATATTTTTATTTTAGCCTAGCAAGTTGCACATTAAGGAGAAGGTTGGGGTACAACAAGTGGAAGGCTTGCTATCCGTAAAACTGGTTAACCTCCCATTTTTATAAAGTTTTCTTCAATCAGTAATATTTATGGTATTGAAGTATCATTCTCTTTATGGTTTTCAAAATTTAAATAATCTATTTTAATCTTTAATATTCAAGCTATTTTCTGTATCTCTCAAGAAGAGTTTTTAAAAATTAAATTTCTACATAAAAAAGAGAACAGCAATTCATTATCACTCTCTCTCTCACTCGTCATGAGATCTCCGAAACTATTAGACACCAGCAGACTTGAAATTTAGTAAGCATGTTTCTTTTGTTGAGAAGAGATGTGCTAAGAAAGGGGTTTGCGGAAATCGATTTCCAAGGGGATTTGTTGAAGCCTTATGGACAAAATTCCCGGTTTTGAACTATTAGACTTACAAACTTGAAATTTGTCAAACACGCGTTTTTTATGAGTAGAAATTCACTGAGAAAAGGTTTTGTGTAAATCGATTTCCAGAAGGTGTTAAGGGGCAGTTTTGCGGAAACAGACACTTAAAAAGAGTTTCAGGGGGGGAAAAAACGTTTCAAATTAAAAAAAAAAACCTTTTTGAACAATTAGACCTAAACATTTTAAATTTGGTAAGTATGCTTCTTTTGTTGGGTAGAGATCCGCTAAGAACGGATTTTGCGGAAATCAACGCTGGATGTGGCTGAAGGTGCGAAAAAGATAAATATACTTCCGTTTTAGAAATTAAGTCCTTTTTAAATCAAGAGGTGAGAGCGATAAGAAGGATTTTCAATACAATCAAAAACTTAATGGACTTGGATTTCAATAACTTAAAAACAAAATATAGTTTTACAATATCATGAAATACTCGGGGGAAATTAGGGGGGAAGGGCTGAAATATATAAATTTAATATTGAATAAAAGCATTTTACTTTTGTAATGTAAAAACTCGGGGGGGTTTAAAAAGGGCCCCGGGGCCCAACGGGGCCGGGGCCTGACTTCCCCCATTCTCGACTTCCCTTAATGGGGACCCGGTTCAATAATTTCAATTTAAAATTTTTTTTCCGGTTTTTGTTTTCCAAACTAGTAATTTCGGAAGATATGCCCAACTGGCTTCATGTAATGATTTGTCTCGCGCCATAGGCCTACAAAGGGACATCATCATTACTCATTTAGTCCCTAAAGCTAGGGCTCGACAGGCGTAAAATCTGGCCCTTTGCGGCAATGGATTTCTTCTGCCCCAATCTGATGTTTTTCCCCCGGGGGGCCTTTCCGGGCTCCCAACGCCCTAAATTCCCGGGTGGGAAAGGGGCCCTTCGGTTGAGGCGGTTTTTGCGAATTTTTCTATATTTTTTTTTTTTTTTTGTTTCGGGGTTTGTACGAGTATTTAAAAACGTGTACCCTGTCCTTTTAGGGGTTAATGGGGTCCTCATTTTTAGGGGCCCCAAAAGGGTTTTTTTCTGATTGGGGCCCAAGATTTAAAACGTCTCCACTTTGTTATTCGGAAAAAGAATCTTCCCAAAATTCCCGGCCTTAAGTAAAAAAAATTCGTGATTTAACAAAAGGGGGAAACCCTTTAGTAAAAAAAATTGAATTTTGGGGGAAATTTGTTAAACCCGTTGAATGGGAAATTTAAATTGAATTGAAGGGGGGGCATCAAAGCTTTTACTGATTTTGATTAAAAATTTTGGCAAAAAAGCGTTTTAAGTAGATGTTGCTTTTTTTTTAGAAAACCCAAACCCTAAAAATCCCAAAAAAAACCCCATAACACCTAAATGTTGTTTTTACAAAATCCCCCTTTATTTTTTTTCTTTATTTTTTCCATTAGTGCCCACCCGGTATTAATTGGTTAGCGCGCTGACTTTTATCCCTTAGGGCCCGGGGGTTTTTGGAACCCCTGGAAAAACATGGATGTTTGTAAATGTATAATCCCTGCCCCTTGGGGGTACTCTAAAAAACCGCCCCAAACCCGAAACCCCTCTCGTGTGGGTTGGGGAAGAGGGTGGGGGTCCGCCCCTCCCAGAGTGTTCTCCCCCCAAAATTAGGGGGGAATAAACCCAAATCAAACTGTCGCCTGAATTTGCTCCCCACCCCTTTTGAAAAAGGCACTTACCCCTTGCCATGAAATTTTCATGGGCCTCGATCGGCCCCCGAAATCATTAAAGTAACAACAACCCCATTTTTCCTATTTCCAAGTTTTTTTTTTGTTAATAACAAAATCACCCTGGTTTTTTCTTATAACCCCTTTTTTAAAAAAAATCTTAAAAAGGTCCAATTTCTTTTAAAAATTCTTTAAAGGGCTGATTTTTTCCCTTTGGGAAAACATACTCAACAAACTAAAAATTGCGAAGAGAAAAAAAAATTTTCCGAACAAGAAGAAAAACACAAAAATCTGTAACAGACATTTTTAAATTAAAACCCTTTTTCTTTTTATTGTGGGTACAACAGGTTTTGGGGGGCCCTCTTCTTAAAACTCCCCATGGGGTGTCAGCGATAAGCTGCTCTTTTAAAAATTTCTTGTATCTTTTGTCTAGCCCCCGGGGAATATGTCGGGTGATCGTAAAATGGTAAAAATCATATAAAAACCAATAAGATATCAAAAAAATTTACCCTTACCTGTAACTCGAAAATCAAACACTAGATTTTGCCCTTTAAAAGGAATTATAAAATTGGAATTACCCCCAAAAAAAAAAATTTTGCCTCAGAATTCCCAAGACATTGCAAAAAAAAAAATTGTTTAAAATAAAATTTGTGTTGTTTTGCGTCAAATGGGATTCCTCCATCCCCAACTAGAGACTGCTGATGACGTGACAACTGAAATAATTAGTTTTTTTAACAGGGGCTAAATAAATTTAAAAGTATCTTTGGGGGAAACGATGTGATATAAATGGCTCATATAACATTTTTTTTAAAAAAATTGCAAAATTTTACATATTAGATCAAAGGTTTTCATATGACCCTAAATTTCCCTTATTTTTCCCAAAAAAAATTGTTATTTTACAAAGAAAACTCATCATTTATAATTAAAAAAACTGATCCAATTTATTTTTTAAATTAATAAAAAATGTTTTAAAAATTTATATTTTAAAAAAATACTAATCAAATTTTAACCTTTTTTCCATTTTGAAAATTGTTTTACATTTCATAAAAAGGTTTTTTTAAATTTTTTTTTTGGGAAAACATTTAAAACCCCGTCCCCAAAAGTATCCCCGGGGCTTACATAAGAAAGCGGAAAAACGCATCACAAAAAACGAGGGATTACAACACAGTTTGTCAAATTAAAAAAATAGAACGCGATTTTTAAACAAAATTTTTAAAATTCATTTTGGGTTTGTGAAATAATTCTCCCCTGATTAAAAAAATTTTTAAATTTTTTTCAAAAAATTTCTTTAGCATTTTTGATTACTCTTTCAAAAAATCTAAAAAAAAAAGTTGAAATTTTTTATTAAAATCCCTATGTATATATTTTTTGGGTATATTTTAAAATCAAAAAATTAAAGGCCCCAAGTAAAATTATTTGAATTTGTTTCCCAAAAATGATAATACAAAATTTCCCTTTTTTTTTGTATTCCTTTTTTATAAAAAAATTTTGTAAGAAAAAAGTAGTAAATCAGTTCGGAAATATACACAATTGTACTTTTTAAAAATTTTTCTAAATTTTCTTTTTTCCCTTTTTAATAAATTTAAATTTTAAAGTATAAGTATATTCAAGTTGAAATCTGAGAGCCGCGCAGAAACATTTCGAGTTTTTTTATTGAGATTTTAATATTATTAATTAAATTAATTTTAATTAATATGATGCTGTTTCAAAGTTTTCTTAGTTTTTTTTGTTATTGATTACGTTAAACTCAAAAAATCTTCAAAAAAACTTTTCCCAGATTAAAACCAAAAATTTGTGACAAAAAAAGTTATTTAAATTTCCCAAATTTTTAAATAATATCAAAAAGTGGTTTTTGTCTCTTTTAATTTATTTATAATGATGTATGGAAAAAATCTCAAAAAGTTTGAATGTTTAGTCAAAGACATATAGTGTCTTTATCGTTCATGCATATCTATGACTATTGTACTCATATATATATAAATAATCTTTTACTTTAATTTTTAAAACATTTGGGGTTTTTCTTCCTTTAAAAGGGAATATTTTTTCCCATTCTGTTCAGAAAATAAATATTTCCCCTAGCAT
Source organism: Trichonephila inaurata madagascariensis (assembly GCA_019973955.1). Lineage (NCBI taxonomy): Eukaryota > Metazoa > Arthropoda > Arachnida > Araneae > Nephilidae > Trichonephila > Trichonephila inaurata. The sequence continues at coordinate 45,813 of BMAV01001502.1, forward strand.
GTATAGGAGTTTCCTATTATGTGCTGCCATCTAGTTTATATAAAATTTTAAAAATATGAAAGGTTGAAAAATTACGCAAAGTTTGATTTCAGAACTCATATTTATAATCAGTTGTAGAAAGTTGATTTAGGTTTAAGGTTTAAAAAAACAAAATACGTTTTAAAAGAAAATTAAAAATTGGGGAAAAAATTTAAGAATGATTTGAATTTTTTCTTATTTTTAAACGAAGATTTTTTTTTGTTAAAAATATATCTAAAAAAATTTTTTTGTTTTTAAAAAGCCAAAAGGTTGGGGAAAAAATTTATAAACTCTGGGAAAAAAAAATTAAAAATTTAGGGGAATAAAAAATCCCTTTTTCTAGGTTTATTAGTGTAATTATTAAAAAGCAATAAATAATAAAAATTTTTAAAATTGAAAATACCTGAGGTTTTTTTGTACAATTTTTTTCAATCATTTACAATTTTGGAAAATTCAAACCATGGAAATACCCTTAAATCCCAACACTGGGTATACGTTCCATCCAAAAAAAAAGAGCGTAATATGAAAACGAGGTTATCTCATCCCTGGAAATAATGGAGTTAAGGAAAAATGGATGAAACCAATTTCAAATTTTTACCATTAAGTTTATTAATTTATGTTTTACCCCTTTTCAAAAAACAAAAAAATTTATTTCTTTAAAAATATAGAAACATAATAAATGAAAAATACACTAAAAAAATAAAAATTCTAAATCGGTATGTTTTTCACTTTCAATTAAAAATTTTTTTCCCTTTTTCCCTTTAAAATTTGCTTTGGGGGATATTGCGTTCAATTTCGTTGTCAATCCCTATAGAAAGTCATTTTCCATTTCCTCCCATTGTATTATTTCTGGGAACAGGGGGGGAAAATTCCCGGTTTCAAGGAAAACGTGGTCGTAGTTGCAGTTCCGATGACGGGATATTTTTCCTTTTTCTTAGAATGGTCCTTTTTTGTTTGCTAAATTCAATGCATCCCAATTTGAATAACTTCCCCCAGTATCCCAAAACTTCCCCCCTCACTTGCATTTTTGTTTCTAATTTTAAAACCCTTTTTGTTTTTTTTTTGCTTTTTTTTTCGTGTTTTTTTCTATACCCATGATTAAAATTAAAAAACCCAATATTTTTTACTTTTTAAAAACTTTTTATCACATAAAATTTTTAAAACAAATATCTCAAAAATTTTGGCGATAAAAAAAATGTTCGTATAATTTTCCACCCGGAAAAAGAAGGGAAAAGAAAAAAAAGAAACCAGGAAGACCCAAGCAAATATACTCAATTTTCAATATATTTTAAGAACCTGAAATTTATATGCAATATGTTTTAAATGAAATTTAAAACTGAATAATGAACTGAAATAATATTGAAGCTATTTAGTTCTTATTCAGATGTGTCAATTACGCGGTAAATTTATTCCTCAAAAATTAAACTATTTAAAAAAATTTTTGGGGGTTCCTTTAATTTTTTAAAAGGGACCCAAACCCCAATTTTAAAATGTTTTTTTAAAAATTTTTTTGGTATATATTTTGCTGTTTTTATCATGAATTTTTTTTTCTAACTGGGTTCCGGGCATAAAGTCCCAATTCGAAAAAAATTTTTCGTTGCATCTACCGAGCAGTTTTAGAAATAAGTAACGTATTTCAATTTATTTCAGTTTGTTACAGAAATTCGAATAAATGATTTGAAAAATCAAAATTGGGGTTAAGGGGAAAAGTTTGTTTTGATATTCAAAGGGAAAATATAATAATATTTTATACTTTTTATTTTTCAGCCCAAGCATCTAATTTAATTAAAAAAAATGAAAAGGGAAAAAGGGAAAAAGTACTAAAAAATTTAAAAAAATTAAAAAATTAAAAAACTGAAAATGACATTCTTATTAATTACAATGACAATGTGTAAATGATAATATCTGTGCAATCATATTTTTCTCTATTTGTTATAAAAACTTTTCGAATGTATGAAATATCAATACATACTTACTATTAAGACGAAGCGTGTAAAACCCACTCTCCCCCATATTTGTTTAAATTAAAATTTTTCAAATTCAAAAATAATAAGTGAAAAAATAGGGTCCCTAAATTCTTAAATAAATTTAAAAACCTTTGATTATTTTTTTTAAATTTAAAAAAAATTGAAAAAAATCGGCTTTAAAAGTAATTTTAAAACAACAGAAAAAAACCCCCTTTAAATTTTTCCCTTAAAAATTCTTTTTGTTTATTTAAAAAAACCAAAAAAAAATTCGAAAATGCGGGGCCCCAAATTTTTTAAAAATTTAAAAAAAGTTTTTATAACAAAAATAAGGGTTTAAAAATTTTTAACCCTTTTTAAAAAATTTATTTTTTTAAAAAAAAGGAAAATTTTTAATTTAAAAATTCAAAATTTTTTTAAAATGTGTCATTTTTTTCCCTACTTTTGATGATAGGCACAAATAATATATTTTTTTAATTCTTTTTTACATATTTTTTTGAAATAAAATTAAGTTAATTTTAAATTTTTTTTTTAATAAATAAAAATATTGAATTTGGGAAAAATTGTTTTTTTTAAGTTGGAGTTTTTTTAAAAGATGGGTTTAGGTCAGGAATAGTTCAAAATTAATTTTTGGGAAAATGCCCAAACCCTTTTCACTCATAAAAATTTTCTCATTGTCCCCCTAAAAAAAATTTTCCAAAATCATCAAAATTATCTCTTGTGAGTATATTCTCCTCTCTCACTGCAGTAATTTTAAAATATTCATTTAGTATATTTCTCTATACTTCACGAGTATTTATTTAAACAAGGCAATGCTTCGTCAATAAGGTATACAAATACCATCAAAACGTCATTCCTTCAAAATTTTCGTTTTTTGAATTTTTTCTTCTTTAAAAAATTTGGGTCTTTTTCTTTAAAAAGGGGTTTTTAAATTTTTTTTTCTTGGTTTAGAACTTAAATTACAAAATTTGGGGGTTTTTTTTCAACCAGATTTTTTAAAACCCAAAAAAAAATCTTCTTCAAAAATTGGAAAAATATTTAAATTTTCATTTTTTGCTTTGGTTTTAAAAACGATATGATGAATGTATTTCGTTCCAAAAAATCTTTGGTTTTTGGGGTCTTTGAAAAAATAATTAACTTTGGGGTTTTCTTTTATTTTTTTCCAGAATCTGGAGGAATTATTGTTTCATTCCCTTTTTCCAATTTTTTTAAAGGGAATTTCCCCAAAGTTTTGGGAAACCTGATTTTATAAATTTTAAATGAAAAAATTTATGATATTTAAGGGCCTCTTAGATTAAAAAAAATGTATATAAAAAAATTTTTTTTAAAAATAATAAAAATTTTAAATAAAAAAAATTTTTTTTGAAAATTTTGACAAAAAAAGGGGAAAATAGGAAAAGACCCTTTTCAAAAAAAATTCTCCTTCTTCTTTTAAAATTTAAAATTTTCCTTTTCAAAATGGCTCCCGACCTCTGTCAGAACTAACTAAAAATTTTTTTGAAATATATAATTTAGAAGTGAGTTTATGCTTGTTTTACGACAAAGAGGGGAGAAATTTTAAAAAAAAACCCGATAATTATTTCAATGGGTGGTAACCGAAAAGAAATTGAATTTTTAAAATTATATTTGGGCCCTGTAAGAGGGCCCGAGCTATTAAGACAAAATATTATTAATAAAAATTTTTCAGAAAAAAAAGAACATTTTGAAAAAAAAGGGTTTTTCTAAGTTTAATTTTTTCCAAAATATTGTATTTAGTAATTTTTGTGAAAAAGTCCTCAAAAAAATTTTATAATGTATTCTTCTAATGAATAAATATCATGAAAATTATCCATTTTCGCTCTTATAAAAAACGGTTTCCAAGTAGTCGGGTACCCTAAGCTTTTATAAGTTTTTGTTTAATCCTTTTTTTTTAGATGAAAAAATTTTTATCATCGCATCAAAATGGGTAAGCAAACGTAAAATACGCAAAGAAAAAAAGCAATTTCGTGGTAATGATTTTACGAATAAACGTTCCAAAAATAGTATTTCTACTAACGCAACTGCAAAGAGATGCTCAACTTCTGCTATTTTCGATGAAGAAATGGAAGGGTATGAAAATAAATCAGTAATTTGTAACAGAATAATAGGATATAGAAAAATCTTCTTAAATTTCTTTTTACAACTTTGTTGCCCGAAATGCCTCTAAATGGTGGCATTGGGACAATAATTGTTCACTTTTTCGCCAAGTAATAGCTGCAAGAGCCGAGTCAGAATTAAAAAAGTCGGTTTAACAAATAAGCAGAAATAGAATAATTAAAGTGAAACATGACGAATGAGATTATTATAGAGTATATTATATATTGAAAAATAATTATTATTCCTTTTTAAGATAAATTTTTAATTTAATTTTTTATATCTATGTATTATAATATATTTATTTTGTATTTCATGTTAAGTAACTGTATTTATTGTTCGAATATTTTTTATAACCACAAATATGATTTTGTTGTTAACTTATAAAATTATATTTGCTAATATTTAAAATTATATTTGTAAAGGGAAAACATTGTGTGTGTTTGTGCGTGGGGCAACTTTTTTACTTTGCCAGAATGGAACAGTTTGAACTCTGACATTAGCTAACTTGAAACATTTTTACTGAAGCGGAGTTGCCAACGAATAAAAAAAGGTTTTTTTAAACCTTTTAATCAATTAACTAAATGGGGGACAAAAAAATTGGAAACCCCTTGGATATTTTTTATGTAAACTATATATTTATGTGAATATCATTCTAAAACGGTCGGGGCGTTCCCGGGAACCCGGGTTTTAAAATTGGGGGATAGTAGGCAGGGGGCAGGCTACGTTTTTGGGAATGGACGAAACCGTAGCACAAAAAAAGTTTTTAATCCCCAAACCCCAATTGGCCAAAAAAGGCCAAATTTAGATGGTTTGGGTGGCCTAAAAAAAGATTTTATAGTTTTAGAACGGGGGTTGGAGAACACTAGCGGGAAAAAGGGCTACCCAAAAAAGGGCTTTTTGAGGCTAAGGCCACCCTATGAGGAAGGAAGGTGAAGGGGGATAAAAGGGGGGCAACATGGGGATGAAAATAACTTAAAACATGGGGGCAACCCGTTTAGTCATTTAAAAAACAATTTGAAGGGTGTGATATCGTTTAAATTTGAAAGGGGCTTGTCAGCTGAAGGACGACGATCTGGGGGGGGAAATTTTCCTTAAACCCCCCCGGCGTCAAAAACCTTTTCCCAGGTGGCCCCAGCGGGGAAATTAAGGGGTTGAGGCCCAGGAGCGTGAAAAATCAACAATGGTTCCCCCAAATTTTCCCCCCCCAACTTTTTCCCAGGGGCAGGCATGTTGGTGGTAACGCACCCGGAAAAAAATGTGAAAATGCACCATCGGGCATAAAACCAATTTTCTGGTGCCAAGGGCCGGTACACCCTGCAAAACCGGGGGGCGTGTTTAAGAAAAAAAAGGTTTTTTTGGACCTTTTGGGGTTTTTCGGGGCATTTAATCTACCCCGCTTTCGTTTCCCCTTTCGTATGGCCCATTTTTTCCTCCCAAAAGGGCCCCATCCACGTATGGGGTATTTGGAGCAATTTTCCTTGAAAAGCAACCATTCCGAGAAATTTTCCCTACCAAGTTACCATAGTAACGGCCGAACAATTTTTTCCCAGTGAGCTGAAAAAATTGTTTCCAAAAAAAAATTGCAAAATTTCCCAGCCAATGGGGTTTTTCTTTCCCCCTACTTCAAAAACCAAGATAAAAAACCCTCGGTTTTTCCCCAAACGCATCAAAATGGGATATAATTTTTTAAATTAAAGTGTATAATATTTTAAAAGAATGGTGCTCCATTTCTTTTTACGACCGTCAACAAAAGCCCAAGCGGAATAAAAAAAAATAATTTTGGGGGTTTTCGTTTTCCCGGAAGCAAAAAAATTTGGCAAGAAATTTTTTCAATGTGAAGAAAAAGGGCGCGGTTGACGTCAGAGCCCCATCTTTTTTTACGGCAACCCTTCACCCTCAAAACTTTTTAAAATTTTTTCCCCAAATGGTTTTTCCCAAATATGCATTTTTGGGTAAGCCCTTTAAGGTTACTATTTTTGAGATTTTCACCAACTAAATGGGGTTTGGGACCCCGTGTTCGATGTTGATTTGTCGTTCCCATACATCCTAATATCACCCTCTGAATTGGTGTAGGCAACCTTCCGGGTTTTCACCTCACAAGGGGGAAAAATTTCACTCATTTTCCCCTTTTCATCTCGAAACCACCAGAATTATTAGACCTACAGACGTGAAATTTGGCGACCATGTTTCTTTTGCTGAGAAGAGATCCGCTAATGACGGGTTTTACATTAATCTCCTTCGAAGGGGGGTTGCGAGGGGTTATGGATAAACTTTCGTATTTTCGAACAATTAGACTCCAAACCCTTAAAAATTTGGGATGATATTCTTTTTTGGGGGTAGAGGTTTTTTTTAAAAAAGGGTTTTGCAAAAATCGACTCCTAAGGGTGTTAAAGAAGTCATTATAGACAAAAAATTCAGGTTATGGTCCCCAAAAACTTGGGCCCGGGGCCCTGGGGTTTTTTCCCTTTGGGACCACTGGGAAAACTCGTCGTATAGAGAGGTTTGATGCACATTAAATCCAAAGCAATATATTTCTAACGTCGTACTAAGAAGCTACACGATGGCTATTAGCATCACCAAACTGATTACTTTTAAAGTTGATTGACACATGACAAACTTGCATACCACTCCAACAGGAAAGTATTGACGCAAGAGCATTCAACATGAGGTAAGCACGTGAAATCTGTCGAGGTTCAAAAGCCACCCGTTGGCGTGGTGTGGTCATTTTAAGAGGTGAAATATCAGCCCTGGTGTCGTCTTCGTCACTTGACCAAGGTTCAAAATTACGAGGTCCGTCGCCAACAGCAATATCTTCAATACAATTCAAAAATTTCTCCCCCCCCTTCTCTGTCTGTATTTATTTATTTATTTTATTTATTTTGCACCTCTGCATTCTTCCTTTGTGTTTCTTTAAAATAAAAATGGAGGAGGAGATCTCAAAAAAAATAATCCTCTTTCCGGTGCTTTTTTTTTAAACTGAAATTTTTTTAAGAGAAAAAATATCGATAGGAAGTGTTGGCGTGAAATGAAAATATGATTCAAAAGAAACATTTTATTATTATTATTATTTATGTTTCCTGTTTTCCTTTTTTTTTTCTTTTGGTCTGTATAGTGCATTTGTATTGGATAATTTTATTATTTTTTTAAAATTTTGTGTGAGAAAGTTGGAATATGTATATTCTTTCTTACATCTCTTATAGCCCTTATGTCATTATTTTTATTATATTTGCTTTGTATATTTGTATTACGTTCACGCCCACGTATGTATATAGTGAAGTTACCTTTAAATTTGTATTTTGTTATTTTACTGTCTTCTACTGTTTATAAAACGTAAACTTTGATTTTTTTTCCAATAAAGACTGAACGTGGGGTTTGGGTTTTTTCCCGAGGGGTCGGTTTGTAACTCTAAACCCTTTTTGGGGGGAGCTCGGTTTTCCCTTTGGGCCCTTCCGCCCAAATGCCCCCGTGTTGATTTTTTAACAACGTTAATAAACTATCTTCGTCACCTCTATTTGAAAACCATTTAAAGTAAGCGCAATATATTTAAAACAATAAGAAAAGTTTTCAGCATGGCTTTTTATGTAAATTAAACATTAGAACAATACACTTCTGAACAAATGAATAGGCGCTGTTTCTTCATCACAACGAGAAATTAAATCAATTACAAAACCGATTCAATCATCATTGCAATGATGAAAATTCCTCATAAAAGAATGGGGGTTATTTTTTTAAATATTTCAAGAATATATTTAGAAATCACTTCGTGTATTATCGAATAACAAATGTTGATATTAAATTACAAAGCACTTCTCTTAATAGGTTTATCTTTAGAAAAAAGTATCAGCTGCACAATGTATGAATTTTTTTGTAAAAATATTCACAAAACTTAAGTCTGTCTTCATATTGTCAACTTTAATTTAATACTGCTTGACAGAAATTTTTACTACCGGAACCCCTTGATTCAGAATAAATCAAGATTTCCAATAGTGTGAGTAAGAATCAATATTCCGACCCTTTGAAAGAACATTGGATCTTATTATAAGAGACGATTTTTTCTAATAGCCTTCTCAAGGTTATTTAGCCGAATATCGACAATAGTTAGACCTTGATACGGATATTTAACAATTAGAAAGAGTGATTCTCTTATTTTTTTGTAGTCTTAGAATAACTATAAAAAGAAAACCTTGCACGAAAAACTCAAATTTTGTTTCTCTTCAAAGATTCTGGTAGACTTTCATATCGATCATTAATTTTGCAATAAGCTTAATATTGATTTATATGCTGTATAATACAAATTCTAACATATATTACTTTTTTTTTACTATAAAAAAATTACATACTTTTTATTGCTCGAATTTAATACACCAGTGCAAAAAAATAGATAAAACTAATAAAAGATATAATGGGGTGAATTTCATTTAGCAAATATTGTATATTTTTTATACGGTTTAAAATATGAATAGTTGTACTAAGGCAAAAATAAGACATATTTTCTTCTCTTAAACCTTTAAGTGGTCAATTTTTTTGCCCAAAATGTTCCCGAAAAAAAGGCACATTTTTTTATTGCATGTAACAAAGGATAATACTTGACAGAATGCGAAAATTGAAAAATTTTATTTTAATTTTCATCTTAAAGTTTTCACACTATTTTTTGTTTTATAATTGGGCAACCCCCAAACCCATAAATGTTTGCTTTTTATAAGTGATGAAAAAGTAAACGAATTCTATACAATTAATCTATTTTCTAGAATTTGGTTTATGTATAAATAGTGCAGAATATGCTCTCTAGTAAGGAAACCAATTGATTAAGATCGTATAGTTTTGGATTACACACGACTTCATTTTTGTTCTAGTTTTAAAAATGTGCTAGAAAGGTTTTTTTTGCGGGAGGGGGGTTTTTCCCCCGGATAAAGTTCATTGTCCTATAAAAATTTCCCCTGTAAAATAAAATGGAACGGATCACCAAAAAAAATTAAGCCAGTATATTGTATACGAATTGAGATAGTTGCATGCTGATATGTTAGTTGCATAAATTGATAATCAGTCATGGTATAAAAAACGCACTTTTTGTAAAAAAAAGATGATTTTTAAAGGATAAGGGATGGGAATTTTTATCTCTAGATCGGGGATCAATCCCCCGAAACGAGTCCCAAATAGCACGGCGGATTTTAAAAGGGGGCACGCGAAGACCTATTGAAAATTATATCATTTGAAAAGATAAAAATAAATAAATAATTTTTGTAATTTATTGAAAAAGTGGTTTCTTCCCGACGAAAAAAAAAAAAAACCCCTTTTAAATTTTATTTTTAAAAAAAACCCTTTAAACAATTGAAAATTTCAGTACCAATTTGCATCCCCAAAATTACTCTTTTATTGTGTTGTTGTTGTTGTGGCTAATGCCACCTGTCTGACGTAGTCAGAACGAGGTCCACAAAATTCATCGTGGCAATGGGCTAGAAGTACGCATGTTGTTGGCTTTTAGACTTGAGCACCATTCAGGTGACAGTACGATTTAGCTCGGAGAAATTCCCCGAAGTGAGGATAGATGGTGAGACACTCTATCTCCACCTCCACAATTTTGGCAGGGAACTGAAGGGGAGGGAAATATTTTCCAGTTCCCTGCGCTCGTGATTCAGCCCACAAGACTTTCGAACCCACTGATTTAACGAGCGCGTACTCCGTGTGTACTAGGAGGGTATTTGGTGGCATCGGGCATCGAACCCAGGCCTTCCGGTCTAGAGTCCAATGCTCTAATCCAGTGATACTCAACCTGCGGCCCGCCAGCCGTTTTTAAGTGGCCCGGTCAATTGCACTAAGAAATTCAATTATTGGAGAACAATGTACAAAAATTTAATAGGATATACTCTCAATCAAGCAATCAAATATATCAATTTTTTTAAAAATAGTAGAATGTAAGCAAGAGGCTTAGTCATAGATGACAGAAAATAGAAATTATCCCTTAACTCAGTAAAAATTCATAAAAATAAATATTTTTGTGTGCGTGTTAGATAGAGAAGTTAATATAATATTAAAATAAAAGCCAAAAATGAAAATTTGAAAATTTGCACAAGCATGTAATTTTTTTAATTAATACGATTGACTGTCAGATGTTATCGTAGATATGGATCAACATATGTTTGTAACTATTGTTTTCTATTCTGAACATAGTAAAATCAAAACATCTCTCGAAATTAACTTATATGGACCCAAAACAACCGAATTTTGTTAGCATGTTCAAGAGTTCATTCTAATATAGATGACTTTGTAATAAGCAAACAAACAAAAAAATGCAAATTCAAAAGCATCATTAACTCATAATACTTATTTAGTATTAAATATGTTTTAAGTAAGTACATTTTATTTTATATCTAACCTAACGCATTGAGCATGTAAAAAGTTTATTAACAATAAAATACAAGTTTTTACTTTTGACTTATTATTTAGATTATTTTTAAATTTCCACTACTTAGACTTTCATAAAAAAAATATGCAATTAGCGCAGTGCTTCTCAAACTTTAAATATTGGCGACCCAATATTCAATCATAATTTTCATTGCGCCCCCCCTCCAAACAAACAACAATGCATTGAATTCAACAATACTATATTTTGACGCTAAAGCTACAATACGACTTTAATTTCTAAAGTGCCACCGGCGTATATATACGTCCCCTCAGCCGTTGCGCTACATGCCCCGGACATATATATACGTCTTTCCGAGGTACAATTTTTTCTGTGCACTGCTATCCATGAAATTATTCCGAAGGTTTTGAAATACAATAAAAGGACCTTTACAGAGCGTTTGTGAAGTCTTTACTTATATCAGAAGATTTTTTTTCCTTATTTATTCCTATTCTCCCTCCCCTCTCTAATACATCACATGCGCGCACCTACGGGGAGAACGGGAGCATTGAGGAGCGAATCGCGTAACTTTTAATCGGCAGTTAATAGATTAATTACAAACCGTACAAATTATCAAGATAAGTGTTACTTTTTGAAAATAATTTTATTTATGATAAGTCCATGGGGTCACTGGGGATGATTAAACGTTCTTAACTTAGTATTGTAAAATTAATTATATAATACGTTGTGCCGTATTGATACATTTATAAGTGTATTATATCAATGTAAATGTTAATTATTTACATTTTTTATTATGTCAGAATGTATTTTGTTTGTTTACTTTCAGAAAATTAATAATTTTTTAAAAATAATCTTTTGTTTTGGACTTTTCAATAGGCTCGCGCCCCCTGGTAGAATCATCCCCCCCGGGGACGCCCCCACAGTTTGGGGAAAAGCTGTAAGCTTTAAAATCCCTAATAAGCCTAAAGTAACCTTTGTTACCTTTTCATATTGTTTTTTTTTGTTGGGGAATATGTAAGGATACAAAATTTTATAGATAGTGGACTTTTTCAAAAGGGGCCACCCCCCCGAACGGTGCCTTTTTTGGGATCTAAATGTAGGGTCAAAAATCTCGGGTGACGTCCTCGTCACTTAAATGAGATTCAAAATTATGAGGTCCATTGCTAATAACCCTCATGTTGTTTTGTGCGATATTAAGAAACATTCCCATGCAAAGTTTTTTTACTTTCTAACTCTTCCGCATATTCAACTGTTGTTTAAATTTGCTTTGAACAGTTTGGATATACACATTTAAGGTATCCGACTACGTTCGGAACCGTGATTTTTCTAAAGCGTATAAATGGATAATATTTATGATATTTATGTCACTTAGATTAGAAAATATATATAAATTGTTTTAAGAATAGTACTACAATAAAAAATTATTTAAGTACAATATTTTGCCAAAAATGAAATAGAATGCCCTTTTTTTAAAAATTTCCTTTTTTTTGAAAAAAGCTTCTATTATAATAATATTTTGCCTGCATATAGCTCAGACCTCTGTACAGAGGCTCAACTAGAATTTCTTGAAATATATAATTTAGAAGTGGGTTTATACTTGTTTTACGACAACAGAGGGGAGAAATTTTAAGAAAAAAACGCCAATAATTATTTCAATGGATGGTAACTCTGAAAATAATGTGAATTTTTCAAATATCCTAGTTGAGCCTCTGTACAGAGGTCTGAGTTATATACAGGAAAAATATTATTATAATGGAAGCATTTTTCACAAAAGGAAAACATTTTTAAAAAAAGGTTATTCTAAGTTAATTTTTTGCCGAAATATTGTATCTAAATAATTTTTTTTTGTCATAATGTCCTTAAAACAATTTTATGCATGTATTCTAATCTGAGTGACACTAAATATCATGAAAATTATCCATTTATGCACTTTTTTAAAATCACTGTTCCGAACGTAGTCGGATACTTTAAAGGTTGAACTAATGGCGTTCACTCAACAATTTCTACGTATTATCCGTTAGATGGGATCTGAACATGTCAGTGGCGTAACGAAGAATTTTAGGGGCCCCCCTGCCATTCTCCGTTAGGTTTTCTGCCCCAAGCAGGAGCTTACAAAGGGTACGTACTGGTCTTCAGTCAGACTTAGGGCCCCCTACAATCTCAAGTCCCTCCTCAATGCGGGGGTGTACGTTACGCCACTGGAACATGTCCCAAACTAAAGTCCTTTTTGGATTCTTTAAAACGCATGGATGCTTTCACTAAACATTTCTTGTCAAATTTTTTTGAAAATTTTGCACCATTTTTGTCCATTTATCTTTCTCGTGTACACGAACTCCTTTCAGGAAATAAGATTTCGGAATCAGTATCTTTTAAAAATAACCATGGGTCAAATGGGCTGCATTTTGGCAGCTAAGCCATTGGCAGACATGACAAGTCTCCAAGAGGGGAAGCAATTTCATTCGTGGCACCATCTAGTGGTGGCTTCCGCTACCACGAATTGTGACGTTTTAATTTTTTAATCAATTTAAACACTCGTCGGATGCTAAAGATAGCCTAGATTTAATTTTTCCAAGTACCAGAGCCAAATTGATACTCAAGGGATCTTTTACATACCACATAATTATGTCGCATATGTGCCTATCCAGAAAATCTATCGGAATCAAACCCGCAGCCTTAAGCTTACGAGGCGGGCACGCTACCTCGCGTCCACCAAGCCGATTTTTCGCAAATATGAGACAACTAAGCAAAATATTTGTAAATAAATTCTTCGAGATAAATATCCCCCCCCCCTTTTTTTTAAATTTAAAATGCCAACACATTTATTTTGTATCTTTCAATTTCGATTATATTACCCCTAACTAGACTATTAACATGGTCTTCTCAGATAAATATATAATAAATAGAGCATATGTGCAATCACTATTTCAATCATTTAAACACATCCATTTTATCGGTTAATTACAACAGACTTGTTTTAATTTTCTTTAAAGACCTCTATAACGCTTGCGTTTCGAAAAAAACAAAAGATCCATAACAGTCCTAGAGCTTACCGGACAAAATTTTCAATTTTTTCGGTTCACGTAATGTACCATTTTCAAATAATTCATAACCTAGCATGACATTATACTTTAAAATAATTAATAATATAATTGAAAAATAATTTCACAGCTTAATAAATCCAGGCTAATGAAAAATCCTTGAGAGAAAATTTATCCCTGGATGTGTTAAAGCAATTACCCATTGAAATCTAATCAGCTATCTGGAGTACGTTACTGAACAACCTTAATTTCACTAATTCACATTTCCTATCATTTTTGAGAACACACCTACCTGATATAAATAATGAAAAAGGATCCGAATCCGAAAAGTTCGTGACTGAACTAAAGATAAAGTTTTGTCGCAAGAACTGTTAGCAAGCTTTCCGGACAAAAAAAAGATTCTGCAAATACGTTCCACAACACACACAATGTTACAATCTCTCGCTCCACAGATCAACCGAGGAAGAATTTCATTTCGTATTTACGTGTATTAATAAATTTTTGAATTTTCTCCATTAACATACTTCCTTAGAGTTTATTAGTCAGTATTAGTATTACTTTTTTTGGAAATAGAAGTACAAAGTAGGACCCACATTTTTATAATTTTTAAGGCAATTTAAGTTGGGAACAATTTAATTTCTTTGTAATATTTGATATAATTAATATCAAAAGTATTATTACGAATTTTGTGTAATGAATGCTTAAAATAATGTAAATAATTTATCTCTGAATGTGTAATTCGTTAACATTCGTTCTCTGTTGTATTTATTTTGTGTTAAAATTGTAATATTCACAAGCAACGACGTTCCTTACATTATAATGGCAATTCAATGGAAACTTGGTGAAATGTTGGCGATAGAGCCAAATTGGCATACTTTTTGGAGACCATTTTTGGTGTTTTGCCGCTGGAAATTACTGGAGAAACCTACTAATATCACGATATATGACGTTAGTGGATTTTTCTCGATAAAGACTATAAATAGGGAGTCTCTCGCCGAAACTGAGTTAGTATTGTTTTGACCGTTGAAGAGTGAGCATTGTCTTGAGCTGTTGAAGAGTTGCTTCGATCGAGCGATTGCTTGCGAATGTATTGCGTTTTTGTATTTCTAGACACTGACAGTTGTGTCTGAGTGCTGCAGAAGGTGTGAAAACCTTCTGGGATTTATTAAGAGGATCCGACACGTCCATAGGAACCCATGTTAAATTACATAAGCTTATGTGCCTTTTTTTCAGAAACTACTTACTTCTCATGGATAAAATTTTTACAGCAGGTTATCTGCACTCGCGCACATGTACATGGTAATCCTTGTTGCTTAGAAACCTAAGGGGTTGGTTGAGATTTCTGTCACTAGATGGCAGCAGCTGCCCCCATCATAAGAAGTTTTGAATGTAGCAGATATTAGTTCCAAAATACTTGTCAGTTATAGTCAGTTGAGCACATCTGCAGTTGCATAAATTTTTTCCAAGAACAAAGAATAGCCATCGTGGAATTTTATTTCGCTACAAAATCTCATTGCCTGTGATAAATGCATTTCAGTAGAAATATCCAGGTGAAGCAGCACCAAATGCATCAACGATAATACGTTTAGTGCAATGGTTCCGTGACACAGGATCGGTTACTGACAGGAAGCAATCGGGTCGAGCGTTCATAGTGAAAACGAAAGTGCCAGATATGGACACCACTTTACAAAGAAGTCCAATGAAAAGACCGTCCGTCTACATAAACATCATTACTGAATTCATATCCTTGTTGAACAGTGATGAACGGTATCTTAGTTACATCAAGACGGCGCAACATGTCATACATCACGGGACAGTATGGAAGTTTTGACTGAATTTTTCGATGATCGTGTCTTTTCCAAAGAACTTTGGCCACCATTTTTCCAGGACTTGTCAATTCCGGATTTTTCCTTTGGGGATATCTGAAAAATGTTACCTTTAGGAATAATCCCCCAACGCTTGATGAACTTAAGAGTAACATCCTTCACACAGTATCGGACATTAAATCGTACACACTTCGTAAAGTGTCAATTAATCTGGTGAAAACAGTTCGACAGTGTGTCCAGGAAAATGGACATTTTTTGAACTTTTATTATGATTTTACCATGTTTGACACCTGACAATAAAGATAAATGTTCAACCTTTGTTTGTTCTTTAGTCTGTTTGTTAACATAATTCGTCTGTCTTTAAAATTCAACCACAAAGGTTGATGAGCGCGACTTTTGAAACACCCTGTATTAATAAAACTTTATCGAAGGTTTTGTTTAAAATAATTATGACTTTTTCAAAAAAGTGCCCAATTTTTTTCTCTGAAATTTATTTTAAAAATTTTGGTAGATATATCTATTTCCCTCCATTAAAATGTGTAAACATGTTAAAGTATGCTCATTGAAAATTTGAGGATTATGTAATATGTAGTTTTTTGAGAAAAAGGTACATAAAGTAAAAAATATTACAATTTGAGAAAATAAGCTTTAAAGTAAAAATTTGTAATTTTTGAGCATTTACTCTTTTAGTACTTTTCAGAAGCGTATAAAGCCTTTTTACCCTCTGCTCCTACAAGAGGCTGTTCTAATTTTCTTTTCTTTTTTTCTTTTTTTTCATTATTTTTAACAATTTAGCCTTTTTGGGGATCTCAAAATGCTTTCGTTCGGCTACACGAATCCTACGTGCATCTAATTTATTGAAGCATGGCACATAGTTATAACTTGGTTTAGTATCACAATGTTTTAAGATCATTAATTTTCTACAAGGCTCATATTGATATTGAACTGTGCAATAGCCCTATTTACCCCAATTTTAGTGTTTTTAATTCCACAAATGTAGGTTTTGGAATCACTGACATATGGTGTTATTAACTGACTCATTTGAACAAAAACGTATATATTCATACACTTTGGGATATTCCTAATACACTCTAATTTTTCCACTTGAGCATCATATGGATTTGCACTCGTTAGAAATTTATGCAAGGGAAAACACAGGTGATCTTAGCAAAGCAGTTTTTGGTAAAGCGATGAGCGATGAAAAAAATGATAACTAACAAGTTGAAAACAATTCATGGTGGTGGTGGTGGTCTAGTGAAACTAGACCAGATCCATGAGTCCATAAATCTGTACAAAGTCCAAAAACAGCAAGGGGGGGGGGAAGCAACAGCCTCCTCACAGGAAAACCCCAGACATTGCAGAATGTGCTGAGGTTACATTTGGTGGAAATTTAGAAGCTTCTTTTGCCACCCTCAAAATTCATGCACCTCAGATGACCAGTCGAAAATGGTGAGAATGCCGTCTGATATGATCTGGAACCCTTGTATGATATGGCGGTTCCAGGATATCTTTGAAAGTACCATGGGTGTACAGGAGGGACTACCCAGGTTCTACATATTAATTCTTTAGCCCTGGAGTAGATCTCAGTTGACGTAAGGACCATGTGGTCTTCCGCATCAACAGGATCACTGGTAGCCGCCTTCGCAAGGTCACCGCTATTTCGTTCCCGGGCAGGCCATCATGAGAAGGGGCCCACTGTAGTATAAAACAGGGTATACTCTATACTGTAATTGCAAACGATTTCATTAGTTTACAGAAGGGCGGGTTTTAATTTACAGAAGGGCGGGTGGGTGGTTCGTGATGTCGTAAGGTAAGAAATGAGCAAGAGTGGCTAAACCATGCCACTATCCTTTCCTTACGGTAACCAGTCTAGGGTACGGCGGCCCATTGGTGGTGGATAATGGTAAGATCTCGAAACAGCAAAAACAAAGAAAGGGAAAAGAGGAAAGGAAAAATTTCCCCGAACCAAAATTGGCAAAGTAATAACTGAAGGAGGTCAATAGTGGAAATAGTCTCTCTGGAAATAGTGTGGGAGGCGTAGCAATTTAAAATGCCTAGGGAGTTGGGGAGATTAAAAACATCACTGACCACTGTATGGAATTACTTTTATTATTGATAGGCCAAGTCGATCAAAATCAATTTATTTCAAACTCTTAAGGTATCCGACTACGTTCGGAACCGTGATTTTACAAAAGCGCATAAATGGATAATTTTCATGATATTTAGTGTCACTCAGAATACATGTATAAAATTGTTTTAAGGACATTATGACAAAAAAACTTATTTAAATACAATATTTCGGCAAAAAATTAACTTGGAATAACCTTTTTTCAAAATGATCTCCTTTTGTGAAAAATGCTTCTATTATAATAATATTTTGCCTGTATATAGCTCAGACCTCTGTACAGAGGCTCAACTAGAATATTTGAAAAATTCACATTATTTTCAAAGTTACCACCCATTGAAATAATGATCGGCATTTTTTTCTTAAAATTTCTCCCCTCTGTTGTAGTAAAACATGAATAAACCCACTTCTAAGTTATATATTTCAAAAATTCTAGTTGAGTCTCCTTACAGAGGTCTGAGCTATATACAGGCAAAATATTATTATAATCGAAGCCTTTTTCACAAAAGGAGAATATTTTGAAAATGGGTCATTCTATGTTCATTTTTTTGTCAAAATACTGTACTTAAATAATTTTTTATTGTAATACTATCATTAAAACAATTTTATATACATTTTCTAATTTTTCTAATCTAAATGACATTAAATATCATAAATATTATCCATTTATTCGCTTTTGCAAAATCACGGTTCTGAACGTAGTCGGATACCTTAATGAAAGGGAAAAACACACACACACAAAGTTAAATTGAAAAGTCCGTGTTAATATATATAGTTATTTTATAACTTAACACATAAACACTTTAAATTAGTTTAGAATTATATTTTTGCTTCTTCATTCAGTAACCTTCCCATAGCTTCGAAGTGCGACTTTAATAAATAATCAAATCATCCAAAATTTCGTATTTCAACATGTTTTAATCATATAATTGTATATAACCAATCAATTTTACATACCGTTTATTTTCTGTATTAAAAAGAATATTAAGACTCATGTAATTCAGTTATTTTCCTTGCTTATTATAATCTTCATTTTGAACTTTTTAAAACAATGAAATGGATTTAAAAAAAAACAGTTCGTATTCTTTCAATAAACAGCATTTCGTAAAACAAAAAGGAAAGAAAAATGCTTTTTCATATAAAACTAGCTGCATGGCTCAGCGTTGTAAGGGGTTCGAATTATAAATATTTCCTTCCCTTCTCGATATCAGCACAAGGTGGGTGTGAATTCTATATTAATATGCCAGTAAAATACTCTTTTTCGAAATTTCTGTGACTTCTTTGCCCCGTTGTACTGGTTTCTTTCCCCTCCACTTAGTCCGGCGTTGAACGGGCTTTTACTGAGTGTATAATTTAATCGCCATTTAAATTTCTTCATTCTCTCATGACGCCAGCACTTCTGTATGGGTGTGTACGCGTGCGATCTGAGTAATTTCTATAATGATGTCATTAAAATTCCTTTTTACGAAATTTGTTCCACTTCTTTTTATTGTCAGAAAAGTTTTTTCTCTCTCTTCAGTCCTGAGTTACATGGGATTTTTTGAGTGTAAAACGATTTTTTCTCCCCCCCAGAGATAAGATTTTTCTTCCAATTTCTATCGACGACTTATAAAAAAACAATACTCCTTTAGTTAAAAAGCTCTAAATTTTTAAAGCAATAAAAAGAAAACGATTCTGATGCTAAGAATAAAACAAAAAAACATTCATTATTTTTTAACAATAGTTAGTTTCTAAAAATCTAAAATAATAAAGATTTCAGATTTTCAATAATCAATCAATCAATCGTTACATACAGTTAGCTTAAAAATGTCTCTAAAATCTAATGTAGTTTTATCCAAAATAATACAAAATTTGTCTGTTCAATTTAGCAGAAACAATGACCTGTGCGAAAAATATTACTTCTTTTGGGATCAACCCCTCCGTTTTCCGTACGTGTTTTTTTCACCTTTTTATACAGAATGTTTTCAAATTCTATTTATTTGTGATGTGATTCAAGTTGCTGATGCAATATTTAAAGAATTGAAAAACAATCAAAATTACTTGTATACGATGTAAAAGTTTATAATAAAATTGGCTCAGAAAAATATCCGAGTTCTGTAGATAATGTTTAAGCTGAGATGAATCAATATCGTCTGTCTTTTTTGAACCAAGCAACGTTTGTATACATGTTTGGTAACCATAAACGAATTGTTTATTTTTTTATGCAACTAGTTTTTTCCCTATTCAATCTAAATTAGTTTAATTTTGTTAGGTGATTATAATATAAAAACATCCAAAAGAACTCTTTTTTCAAAGAATTAATCATATGTTTTTGTCATAAAAATCATTTGATTGTGAATGGAGGTTATTTTGTAATATTTTTCTTTTTCGTATATTTATTTACCCCATAATATGTTCGATATTTATTCCTTTAATTGAATATTTCCTAAGGATTTCAATGGCTTTTATAATAACAATTTATTTCAACGTAGTTTTGAAAACATTTTTTTATGATCAAACACGATTTGAGAATTTTAGAGAAATGAAATATATTTAAATTTAATATTAAATTTTAATGTACAAAATATATGAAATATATGTTAAAAAAATTGTATAATTTATTACCATATAATTTGCTGTTACTAAAAATATTTTTTTCTTAAACATAGAATGAAAAGTAAATGTCAAACCGAAGTAGCCATTCTTTATCCAAAAAAGTTTTTAATATTAACATTCTTTTGTGTGCATACATATATATGGTACAATTTAATTTAATATTGATTTTGAGTTAAACTCAAACTCAGTGGCTCAACAGCCCAGGAGGACCAGGGCCTACTGTGCCCCTCCCAGTATACGTGACCATTGGGCGCTGAGGTGCATGAGCAGATGTCTCGATCAGGTGGTCAGTCTGAAGCGAAACCCCCAGTGTTTAAGTTGCCAAGCAAGCCTGGTACTCATTTATCGACCTACTACAGTAGGGATGAAAGGTTGAGTCGACCTTGCGCAGCCCGGGAATAGAACCCGGACCTGGGGTCTGGAAGCGCGATACGCTACCACTCGACCATTGGGCCTTGATTATGAGTTAACTTAATATTAATTTAACTTTCACATTTTTTCTCGTGTACCTTAATTTACGAATACTAATTTTCGAAAAGCCTGTCTCGTTTTATATTCCACTTTAAAAAGATTAAATACTCGGTTTTGATTCATTTCCTATTTATAGAAAAAAAAATAATAATAACTACATAGCTTACGCATGTAGCTTCCCAGGAACAGGATGGTGTCAAGTTTTTCCCAAAGACCACCTGCATACGAGTAGTTCATAAAATGATAATTATTTCACTTCACTTAAGCACACACATGATTATAACATTTTTACTCTGTATTTCCTCAATTATATTATAATTCTCAAATAGGAATTCTTTTGTCTTTTTGTCATCTAGTAATATAAGGCCGCTTAATTCCACTCTCCTGATGTCTAAAGTACATAAAAAAGTGCTTTGATTTATGATCCAATTTATGATCGACATAAAAAGATTTAATACTCGACATCCTCCACAATTTTATGGGGCCGCGGTAGCTTAGCGGTCGTATTAACGGGTTCTTGGCAGATGTGTCATCCGTTAAGCCCAAATGCCATTGAAAGCCCACTGTGTAGAGAGACTGGTGCACGTTCAATCTGTCCTGGCTCAAAGTCCTCTAGTTGGAGGGGTGTTGAAGTTTGGATAGGAAGGTGGCCGCCAGCTCAAATGTCGCTCTCGTTACTTGCCTGTGGCTCATAATTACGAGACCCGACAACAATAGCCCTCGTTGCTTCAGAATGCGACGTAATTTAAGATCAAATTAAAGTAATAATTAACATCACGCCTCAATTTTATATAGAACAAAACTCCTCTGATAACTTAAGGCATTTTCCTTTATAAAACAGCTTTCTGACCGGAACATCCGTCTCCTAGGCGGGGATGATTTGCTTTGATGCCTGTAGATAATACTGTGGTGTGATTTTTGGGGTGGGCTGCCTTGACATTTTCAGTTGGACTCTACCCAGTAAGAGGATCACGTGGTGGTACTTGGCGATTTTTTTTCAACTCACGATGTGTGCGATTTTTCTTATCTGTCACCGTCTATCATACGGATATTCCTATTGTTTTTTCATTTTTGGTATTATTATTTTTAATTATTTTTACATGAATATAAATAATTTTTAATCAGTTTTTATAAAAATACTAGTCGCAATTCTTGTGATAAAAATATATTAATATATAGTGCCTCATCAAAAGACTTAAATATATATATATATATATATATATATTAAAAGTTCTCAATTTTTCATAAGCGAACAGTCCATGAGGTAATAAAATTTAAAAAGATTTGCGTACCCGTCTGTCAGACAAATGTTTCTAAGAGCAGCAAAAAAAAAAAAAAAAATTTTTATTCCAGAAAGAAATTAAAATATTTGCTCAAGAATTTATATTTGCAAGAGAGAGATTTCTATAATATATATATATAGTTGAACAATAATAAATTTCTATTCTAACATCGCTCAAAATAATTCTCTAGCTATGTTTTTTCAGTCATCGTCTGAACTCATTTTTCTCTCTGATTTAATTTTCTAAATAAGCTATCTGTGTAGCAAGTTCTAGATTCTAAACATCATGAATCTGGAAATTAAATTTTATTTGCATTGAACATACATTTTTATTTATAAAAGTTCTCTTAGTCTTATATTTATTTTTCATCTGAATCCAGAATCAATCCCAATATTATAACTGAAAGTAAAATTTGTAACTTTTGCTTATATCTGGATATATATCAGGCTAAAAATATCCAGCTTGAGTTTAATGTTACATAATTGTTCCATATATAACATAAAACGCGTGAAATATATCTAGTACTTGTCGAGCAAAGTTCAACTGTCATCAAGAATCGATAAATTCTCATTTTTTATTTAAGAGTATTTCATTCACCGGAGAAAGTGAATTTTACCAATAATTCATACGCTGATAACTCTGAGTTATGAAAAATAAAAAAAGGAAGGTCTAAAATAAAACGTGTCAATGTCCCATTCCCGATCGAGCCGTAAAAGTTCTGATTGGCGGGCGTTGTCATAAAAATGGCTTTGTCCGGAAATTACGGAACGATCCTGCTCGGCCAACCCCAAAAAGTCGGCACGGAAATGTGTCGTGATTTTTAAGTGCGTTTCACGGTAAGTGGCTCGTGCATAGAGATCTCTCAATGATTCATGGACGGAGAGATTTTTTCTTGGACAGCGAGTCCGGTTTTTATTTATTTATTTATTGTCTATAAATGTAAAGTACAGTTGGATAAACAGTTACTCTCATATTTTAATCCTTCCGTTGGTTCTGAAAATCAAGCTTTGAAAATAAAATTGTAACCTTGATTGATGTTTTTCTACAGCTCATCCAATCTTTACCAAAACAAGTAATACGTACAGTCGAACCTCTATATAACGAACCTCTATATTGCGAATTTTTCTATATACCAAACTTTTTCCTGGAACCTTGAACATTTCACGATTTACTTCGTATAATAACCTCTCTATAGCGAAGTGCAATTTCTATATAACGAACTTTTTCTTTTGTTATTCAATTTTTGTTCTCCCTTTTTGTAAAGTATTTCTGAAAAAATTTCAAGTTATTCTCTCTTTAACACATTTTATAGTGGTCATAAATCTTGAACTGGTTTTATTAGATCCTAATTCGTCGAGAGCAATAGAGTTCTGGACGTTTCATCCAAGAAGTGCTATCTTTAACCCCTTTGCCCAATTCACACTCAAACATCTTCGATATCCTCTTTCACCCTCAGGGGAGTTGTCCCGTGTCCCCGTGTTCTAATGTTCTAATTATAAAATAATGTATGTTTAATATTACTTGTATGCCTTAAGTTTAAAATGTTCTTAAAATTCATTAATTTTAGTACAAAATTATTTTTTTAAAATATTGAAAGTACAGTGAATTCTTCGACATTCTTTTTTCTTGTTTTCCTTGCAGTTTTTCTTTCTTTTTTGATGGGTAAGATATATAAAATAAACATATATTAACTTTGAAAAAGGTCTGAATAATTACTTTTGTTTAATATATAGTGTTTATGAATTTAAAATTTGTTTTATAGGGTTTATATAAAATATATTAAAAGATGGACCTCTATATAACGAATTTTCCATATAACGAACTTTTTTCTAGGATTTAGCGACCTCGTTATATAGAGGTCCGACTGTATATATAAATAAATATACAGAGATAGTGAACTAATAGTAAAAAATTGCGAAAAAAGATTTCTCTCTCCTTAGAAAAAAAAAATATTCGAATTTGTAGAATTGAAAATAAAAGGAAATTGATAACATTGTACACACAAGCAAAGAAATGAAATGTGAAATACTACAATCTGTAAGTGTCTATTTAAGGGGACATGGTACGATTTACACACAATTTTTTTTTTAATTTAATGATTTTCATAATTTTTTTGGTTGCCTCCTATGTGTATGCATGATGTAAAAGAGATTTTAAGCTCAAAATTTCATAAAAAGCTAACCATTAAATTTTTCATGAAACTTATGAAGTGATTTTAAAATGCTACTACTCCTACAAAAGTTGAGTAAAAGCATGCAATTTTATTTACAAGTACGTTAAACTATATGCATAACAAAAGTTGGTGTAGGTTTTGTGATAACATGATAGGTATTCGTACAATACTTCTTTTTATGTGAATGCTTATTGAAAATTCATTAAGAAATGTGTAAATTCTAACTTCAGTTATTTTTTAAAAAATAAGTATTGCTTTGACGAAAAATGCATACTAACTTTTATTCCATGTATTCTTAGCAACAAGTGAAAATAATTTCCAAGTATTAGGCGCGTTGTCATCGTGCGTTTCCAATGAAGGTACATGTATATCACATGTACCTTCATTGGAATGACATGTATTCAGCTACACATTTATCGAATCATTCGCTTAAGTTAACACAGTCGCATCGATTGCGAAAAGCTTATTCTCCAGCTTGGCTGGCGCCGATGTTCTTTAAATATGTTTCTTTTAGAATGTGCATCTTAGGTCTCAGTAAAGGCGATCAACCCAGAATGTCTTGGTGGTCAACCGATCGATCGTGATCGACTTAACGCCCATCCCTGGTTTAGAGAATCGTTCTGGAACGTAGTAAAGTTTGTTTATAACGAATGTGATTTGCACTCTTCTAAATAATCTATTATAATATTTATTTGAGTATATACGTCGATTTTTGTCTTCGTCTAATCATCTGTTTGTCTTTGTATCCATTAATAAATTTGTTATTAATCAGATAAATATCGGCGTCGGCCAGTAGCGCACACACCCGGTCCCCCTGCCCACGGGGGGGGGCCGAGGGTCGAAAGTCCACCATTCTTGTATCATGCTCCTTTTGATTTTGTCGATTTGGGGGAACAAAAAACAGTAAAAAACTAATTATTGAATAAATAATTAGTATTAATTAATAAAATTAATCATTAAAAACAAATATTTAATTAAAAATTCTACGTATTATATACTTAATATTATAATCAATGGAAAAAAATCAAGGGCTTTGGGGGGACCGGACCCGTAGGACACCCCTTTGTGTGCGTCACTGGCGTCGGCTGCTTTTTCTCCAACGCAAATTTGTAAATATAACACTAATTTGAAATTCTTCGAATTGAAAAAAAAAAGAGCACAATGGCGTTCAAGGGGTAATAACTAATTTTATTAAAAAAAAATTTTTTTTTTGTTTTTTAAATCTACACATCTATAATTATATGGGAAATGAGATAACCTATTTCGAGCTCGCTGTCTAATAATCTTCCAGAAACATACAATTCGTTGGCAGTAGACAAAAACCACTGTCTGGAAGCATTCAGGAAAATAAATGAATTAAAACAATTGAAATATATATTTATTTCAATATATGTATAGGAAAAAGGCCCAGTGGTCGAGTGGTAGCGTATCTCGCTTCCACACTACTGTTCCGGGTTCTATTCCCGTGCTGGGCAAGGTTGACTCAGCTTTTTATCCCTACTGCAGTGGATCGATAAATGAGTACCAAACTTGCTTGGGGACTTAAACACTGGGGGTCTCACTTCAGACTGACCACCTGATAGGGACATCTACTCATGCACCTCATCACCCAATGGTCACGTATACTGGGATGGGCAGAGTAGACTCTGGCCCTCATGTACTCTTACTCCACTGATTTCGAATTTGACTATTTCCTGTTTCGAGGTTGAAGGAGCACTTATCCGGCAGAGGGTTCTCTTCAGATAGAGCTGTGAAAACATCCGCCGTGCGCGAGAGACCTGGCTCAATAGGCAGGGACCTGATTTCTACCAAAACGGGTTAAACAAGTTGGTTCTGCGTTCTGATAAATGTCTAAACAGACTTGGTGATGATGTCGAAAAGTGATGGGCACATATCTCTTAATTTCCTTTTGTATTTTCTGCTTATTGTTAATAAATATTTCTTTATTCAACTTGAAACTTTTTTTATCAACCCTCGTATATATATATTAGTAAGTACAGATATAGTATATGGGTATATGGATGTTGGAATAACTCTCTACAGGGCCGTTTTTTACCTCCCCGGTGCCCTAGGCACTTTAAATACTTTCGCCCCCTTCCCCCACTATTTCCTCAGCACTCCCCCCTCTTCAGTTCGTACCTTGCCAGTTTTGGTTCGGGAGGGATTTTTCCTTAACTCTCTTACTCTTTTTCCCTTTCTTTGTTTTTCCTATTTGGAGAATCTTACCATTATCCACTACTACGGACACGCCGTGTCCCGGACTGGCAACCGTAAAGAAAGGATAGTGACCTGGTTTAGTCATTCTTGCTCATTTCTTACCTTTCGACATCATGGACTACCCATACACTCCCCCTTTTGTAAATAAGTACAGTAAATTAATGAAATTGTTTGCATTTACAGTATACAGCAGAGGTTCCCAAACATTTTTGCCTCATAGACCTGTGACGTCTCTCGCGTTCTTCTTCTAACATAACTCCTAAGTTCTTTGACGGCCACGATTAATGGCAAAACTTTTCCAACCCAATACCAAGAAGAGAAACGGATCGAATATGCAAATGAGATATACTTTAAAAGGATAGAAAGTTTGGTGAGATATAACGGCAAGCCTAGAGATAACTTAGTGCGGAATTGTTAGGAATAAAAGTTAGACGTCCTACAACTCTGGAAGAAGGATACGCTCATCGCCATTAATAATAAGAAGGATTAAGAAAGCTTGTGTAATCTCTCCTTCAATTAACATAATAGGAATTACTTCAACCTAGGAAGGAAGGTGACTCTATAAAAGGTAATATTTTGTATAGGAAGTTAGATTAGACAGTTAAATTAATATAATTAAGATAAATGTTCTAGTTGCGCGATCTGACTTGAATTTAAAGTTTAATTGTTGGCTTATTCTCACTTAAAGAAAGTTGTTATTTAGAATTAAGTAATTTAAGTTATTCTTAATAAAAGTTGTTAAGAATTACATAATGTCTCATCATTTAGATAATCCCACACCTCTAGCTTACGCGAATCATCCCAGACATAGTCATCACAGGATGGCTATGTCTCAGACCTCTTGACAGGTTTTTGGGTAGACCCCTACTTATACCTAATATTAAATTTTTGCAAATTCATCAACTTAAATGTGTTTTTGACAGCAGGTATAGAGCTACTTCCTTTAAAAGATTTAAATTTTTAACTGTAGTGAAGTATAGTGTTTAATAGTTAAGAAAACACATGTTAATTAATTAAATTAAAATTTAATTAATACATAAAATAACTGAACAACAAAAAAATGTTTTTAGTGGGAGGGATGAATTTGGGGATGCAATAAAAATTTTTCAACATTTGACATCAATCTTGTCAGATTTTAACCTTAAATATCTTCTCGGTCTATAGTGCCCAGTCTTTTCTTCTTTCTTTTTTTGTTTTGGAGATTGGCAAGCGCCCTGTAACTCCTTCTCAATCGGAAAAACAATTAAAGGCCTTCTCAAGATGTTCCATAATATTGAATAAAAAACAGGCATTTCTTGTTAAAGCCAAAACTATTAACATTCATTTCTAAACTTTACTTTAAGATCTTCGTTAGCGCCTAATTCTTGTAAACTGACATTTTTTTTTCAAAGCGACCATATGCATTCATTGCCTACTGTGGTATTACGATATTCACAATATTCTTCAGCCTTGTTTTAAAATCTAAAAAAGGGGCATTTAAATGCTGAGCGTAGGTTAAAACGTCTTTTTTCTGGTGGATTGTCTGTGACAAATGAGAAACTGGGAAAATTTCGACGTCCATTATTATACTCTTTTAGCTTAATTCTGGCAAAAAAGGCTGAAATGTGGTCTTTATTTTAATAAAATTTATGCTGTCACCTTGTAACTTCAAATTAACCTCATTCAATTTAGTAAATAAATGTCTTAAATAGGTGTAAGTCTGGTTTCCACTTTATTAAATTTCCTTTTAAAATTAAAGTTATGATCTAGTTTAATGAGAGCCACTACCGTAGACCCCATTTACACACCTCATGGACCGCCAAATTATTTTTCTGCTGACGTTGACCCCTTACAGGTCGTCATAGACCTCTGGGGGGTCAATATAGACCACTTTGGGAATCACTGACATAGAGGAGAGATAGATTATGGTATGAACTGTTTTCAACTTGTTAGTTATCATTTTTTTCATCGCTTATCGCGGTACTATCTTATACTTTTAGACATCCTTATTCTTTGTTGAGTCACTCATTGTACTGGTACAACAAAGGTTTTCTTGAAGTTTGATCATTTCAAAATCATTAATAACACCAATTTCCATGGTTATGTCATTTTGAGTGCATAGCAAAATCAAACCGTTAAGCTTTTCTTTTTCCGTAGTAGATTTCATTTCAGTCTTTACTCTCTTAAGGGCAGAAATGCTTCGCTCCTGACTCGCTACGTGGTGCTACATTCACTGTAATTTCAATTTTTTCTCTTTTTTTCACCCTCCAATGTTTTGCGCTCCCAAATCTTCTGCGCCCTAGCAGTTTGCTACCCCGGACAAAAAAGTAAAATGCCACCCCTCTTTCCAAAGCAAAAAATTATAATAGATATATATATATAATCCTAATGTCCTAAAAATACAAAATGATTCGAAATTAGGCACATAATTATTCGTTATGATTCACTGGCGTAGTGAGTGGACCCTGTACCCAAATTCCTTGAGGACTTTTTTTTGGGAGGGGAGGGGGTTATTCACATATTACGATGTTTTGCATGCACATTTTGGGGCCCCGTATCATTGATACGGTGATAGCTACGCCTCTGTTATGATTTCAAACGAGTAAAATGTAAGAAAATAAATAGCCCGTTTCTGCAGGCCAATTTCTTCGAAAAAGAGTCTTCTAATAGTGGGGATCACAAGCACTTTTACTTTAACTTATGTTAACTACACTCTAGACTAAAATAAAACATCTCATGTGGCTCTCTATCGACTAATTGCTTTTATTACCCTTGTCCCCTTTAGAAAAGCTGGCACCGGACATCGTATGGGTGAAAGGAATGTCTGTTGTGATGTCCATCCGTGTAAAGGAATGTCCGTTCTCCTGGATGGGGAGAAAGTTGTTAGTGAAAGTTGTGTAAACATATCAACTTTCATAATTGAACATATACTTCCGCCTCAAACCCTTCAAGTTTCAATGTAAAAGAAAACTGACATTAAACATATAGAGTACAAAATAAGGAAATAAGATAAGTTAAATACAAATACACATTCACATCCAATAATATTTCAGAAAATATATCACATTTTTTTAATATAAAATATTTTCCAAATTTGATCCAAATGCTGCCCTTAAAATTTGCCGCTCCGGGCAGGGGTCCGGTTTGTCCGGCCCTAGAGCCACCCCAGGTCCTGGGCACGTACCTAATGTGCCTAAGCGGAAAAGCGGCCCTGACTTTCTATTAAGTTTAAGGGGTTCTTAACACTCATTATTAAATTTTTTTGTGTTGATTATTTGATTTCGAAAGTCTCGAATTTATCACTCTTTACACTGGTCGCTTATAAATGGAGGACTGGCGGTTTATTTCAGAGTACATTTACTGGAAGATTATCACAATAACATGTTTATTTAAAAAAAAAGTTCAGATTATTTCACTGGATTGTTTTTATTGAATTTTCTTCACAAAAATGGGTATAATAAAAAGAAAAATAAAGAGCAAATTAAGTTCTTTTTTTTTATCTGAAAAATTCGTGATAACCATTTCAATATGTAAAAGAATTTGCACATATTCATCCATGCTTTTTCCATACAGAAATATTTCATTCGTAAATATATTTTAAAGATTTTTACCCTCGACGATCCTGAATGTTTTAGAAATAAGACTACTTAATGTACATAGAGGTTGTCTTACAGTGACAATAAATGAGGAATTAACTAATTTTGTATCTTGCGAGGTTCCCTCTTAAAGTAACACGTGTTTAGTAACCCTTAAAGTTAAAACATACTTTTCAAATCATTGTATCTGGCAAATTGGTCAAAAACGAAAGTTTCCTAATTTAAGGTGAAATAATCCTTTTTCAGGTGTGTAGGAATTTTTCTCTATGTAGAAGAGAACTAAGATTTTTCTACTTGCGAATCGTAGATGGAAAGTATGAAAACTTTCGACATGCATCAATATTTTTATTAATTTTTGGGTAGGGTTTGCAGCCCCGGGATCTCGGTGTTTTTTCCAATCCCGGGATTAAATTTTGGTCTGAATTATATTTTAAAAATTTTTTCTCATCAAAATTTTGCTTATGAAATGTGTTTGTAGAATTTTTTGGGGCAATTTTAAGTGCTATAAGTAAAAAATATATATGTACGCAGCTCTCATTTCTTATATAAGAGAACGTCACACAGATCTAAGTAGCTCACTGCAATAATTACACAATAATATAAGCAACATCTCAGGAATAGATTTTGTCACAGTTCCTTCTCAATTAAATGCCATTTATTAATAGCGGACCTGCTAGAAAGACTTGAGACGCTTCAAATCCCATTGCATTACTAACAGCTCATGCAACTGGATATTCTACATATTTCAAATGAGGAAACACTTGAAATTGATTCACATTCTGATTCAATAACTGGATCAATTTATACACAAAAACCGTTAAGAGTAGCAGAAGAACGAGATAAAGTTGTCAAAGAGGTATATGCACAATGCAGTCTATTAGATTTGAGACACTGTCATCAAAAAATTCAAAAAGAAAAGACTCTTTTTGAAAATAGAAAAGGAGACGTGGTAACTACCTGAAAAGAACATACTCCTATTCAATGACGATAACACCTATCCTAGAATCCGAACGAGCATTTTCTTCGGCAGGACAATTTGTAACAAAAATAAGAGGCCGTTTGAACGATGGAACGCTGGACGAGTTGTGTTTTTTAAAAGCTTATTTACAGAAACACAAGAAATGAAGAAATGTTTTTTTAATTTCATTATGTACTATTTTTATTTGGTTTTTATGTTGAATTAAGTTCTTTTTATTTGTTTCAATTAAATTAATATTAGACCAATTTTTTTAAATTATATTTTCAGTTTTATTATGCAATTTAAACAATGCTAATGTGAAAGTATTTTTAATAAATTGTCCAATCCTAATCCCGGGATTGCAAACCCTATTGCTGGGGAAGCAATGGACCCCATTGGCATGCGTAGAAACGTACGCATGCAACAGATTCAATCCCTAATTTCTCTTCTGACCACAGAGCCAAAT
Organism: Trichonephila inaurata madagascariensis; assembly: GCA_019973955.1. Lineage (NCBI taxonomy): Eukaryota > Metazoa > Arthropoda > Arachnida > Araneae > Nephilidae > Trichonephila > Trichonephila inaurata. The sequence continues at coordinate 76,998 of BMAV01001502.1, forward strand.
AACCTTTATTAACCTTTTCTTTTTCCTTCCTTTTTATTTCCTTTAATTTTTACTCAAATTAAAAGTATTTATGTGTGAATAAAATGGACATACTCATTTGGGTACCAAAGCATTTTGTGGAGCAATTTTACTACACTACCCAATATAGCAACCACCATTTTTCATTTGGGCGTGATTTATTCAAGGACAGTTTAACATATGTGTGTGTCACGGCAATACATAAAAAAATTCCAATCACACCGTTGCCAAAAGATCATTGTTATTCTAAGACTATGGATGAAAAGTTTTCGAGAATAATTTTCCCACAGACGACAAAAGTTCTTCTTTTATTTTTAAAGTAGGTTTCGGAAATGTATAGTAATTAAAGTGTAAAGAAAAAAATGTTTATTTCTCAAATATTGTGTGAATGCGAGTGGTTATTTTTTCTAAATTGTCATTTTACTTTCCTTTTCAAAATTTGGGAAGCCTACATTTTAGTTTAAAAGGAAAACTCAGTGAATAGATAGAGAATATTATGAAATTTCAATTAAATATGAACAGGAACACACTTTTTTTGTCACGACTTTTTTCAAGTATTAAGAGTTTTTCATGTACTAATAATCTATAGATAAATTCATTTGAATAGAGATCCGTTCTAAATACATGTTTATGTGAATGGAATTTTTTAATTTTAGATGCGAGAGTTAAAATTAATTTCGTATATCGTTTCATATGTTAAAATTTACTTACATTTTGATTTTCTACGGCACAAAAACAATATTTTGTTAAAATTTCACACGAAAATTAATTTTTTTTTTTTGAGGGAGATTTTTTTAAAAAAAATCTGATTTGGTAGATTTTTCTATCCCATGTGATTAAAGAATAAATTACTTATTTAAAAACAAACATCATTGTATGAATCATCTTAGAATATTTATTTGGTCCAAGATTAAAAACAATTTTTGACGGTTGTTGTTATCATTAATATCTCTCTTCACCTATGATTATAATGCTGATTTCATCATTTTAGCAATATTTTCTTGATATGCAGTCCGAAATTATCTTTAAAGAGAACAAAAATGTAATTTTAGCAGACGACAATCACATTTGTACTAAAATAGCAGTTGCCAGATATTTGATTTATTTTAATAATTGATATTTTTTTTATACTGAAAAATAATTCTGGGGGTCATATATCTTGTTTTGGAAGACATATTCAGTTGTATCAGTGAAAGAAATTGAATAAAGGAATTAAAGTACCACTTTTCTGAAATATTTTACAGATTTATAATATTATTAAATCAGTTGGTCTAGGTAACTACTATGCTGCTAAGGCGGCTTGATAATGTAAAAATAGGAACTTGGAAAGAAAATTGATGGGAAAAAAAATATTATTTTAGAGAAATATTATAAAATATTAAAGATTATGACGTTTAAAAAAGTTTTTTGAAACAAAAGCTTTTTCTTTCTCTAATTTATTTAAGTATCCTTTATTTATTTGCAAATTCTGACGTCATATTTGACGTCATGCTTTTGCCTCTAGGGTTGGTACGGTATGCATGAACTAAAAATAAGCCTCTTTTCTATAAGTACAACAGTGGTTGCTATTGGATACCAGTCGGAGATGTTATTTATTCTGGCTTGAGTGATTTACAGTATGTGGGTTTTGTGAACAATCAGTCGTTTACTTTTTAGCTCATCCTTCATTTTACGATTGGCAAATCCTCAATGTTTTTTTAACCTGTTTTCTCAATGTATTTGGAGCTTCTTTTAAATGTTACAGCATGGAGTATTACTTTCAACCATCCTTTCCCATAAAGGATTTATACATTTTTATCACGTATTGTGTAATAACAGGTCTGTTATTTTTTTCAATATATATGTTTTGTATTGGTTTCTTAAAATGTTTTGTATGTAAGTGCTGTGCAAGCAAAATCGTAAAAATTTTAATCTTATACTTATTTGGAGCCGTTCTGAATTTAAACAATGATGAACATCTACTAACCTATAAAATGTATTTCCTTGTCATAAACAATGTCGTCATTTTTTTCAGTCTAAAAAACACTCGCTGTTGTCTCATTGATATTAACTTGCAACAAATTTCGTATTTTATGTAGTTAAAACAGTCTCATATATTCATATTCCGTAAAATACTTAAAGAAATTGAAGGTCAAAGAAGACATAGCTGTCATTTTTTTCTCCAAGAATTCAAATGATAATAAAAAAAATATATGAATTTTTTATTATGTTGTTACATAAGTTTATCTGAAAATTTATTTTTATAGTTAAATTTCATGTCAAAAGCATCGTATTTTCTTGTAAATTTACATTTTCATATTTCAGATTAATTCTGTTTTGTAAGTATTTATTAACAAACTAAAGACTTAAGTTTTTTCTTGAAATAATATAAACCTTTTAAACTTTTTCTAGGTTTTCATAAATTAATATCGGCATAGAATTTTTTTATCAAATAGTTTATTTCATGTGAACTATTTTCTACTTATGAATATAAAAAGTTAATATCTAAAGGATGGGATAATTATGTTCTGTAAAATTTATAATTTTGATTATTTTTAACTATTTTTCCTTAGTTTAATTTACTATGATTTGTTTCTTTTATGAGCTTTATATAGTTTAATAAAAATGTTGACATTAAAGTTGTTTTGTAATAAAGCAGATATAAGATTTTTACAGTCCTCATTTTATGCTTAAAACTCCTGTCATTTCTATGTTTTTCCTATATTTACTGTTCCATCAATGAAAAGTGAGGGTATATGTTTCTTAAGGTAAGATGATCAATCTTGCCTTATGAAGTTTTCTTAAAATAAAGCTTCCTTATTTTTTACATTTTGATTAACTGTCAATTATTTTCTTTTTATATTTCTGTTTTATTCAAGTGCATTATTAGTACAACAAGTAAAATTGAATATTACATAATTTGATTTGAAAAATTATTTTATACAAGTAAATAATACTCTGCTCACTAAAAAAATGTTTAATTATAAATTTTTATTTCTAGAATTTGCAATAAATGGTTTGCTTCTATAACGTAAACCAAATTGAGCAATGTCAAGCAGAAGTAATTTCATGCACAGTTCTCAGGATCATGTTATGTTCTCTAAACATCACATGACTATTTAGTAATGGTAAGTGAATTGTTTATTTAACCATGGCAGGATTCCATTTTGTGCAAGATGATATATGCATTATAAAAACCTCAAATTATTAATTTTAATCACTGTCATAGCTAGTCCTGAGTGGGCCTTGTATCAAAATTCATTGTAGGCCCTTTTTCATGGCCCCTTTAACATTTTAGGATTTTTTTCGTGCACATGTTAGGACCCCTGTAGCTTAGGGGGAGGGAGGCACCCTTATCATTAATATGGCCCCTGATTTTAACATTCTATTCACAATTTTTCTTAAATTACTATACATTAGGATAGAGATGACCAGTTATGGCTTATTTCCTATTCTGAAATATATTTCAATGACATACACCCCTGCATTGTATGGGGCCCACGGACTATAGAGGGCCCAAAGCTTGACTGACACTTTGTACGTATTTGGGCCCCGGGCCCAAACCCGGCCCCCGCCGGGGGGGGGGGCTAATATTTTCTGTTTTGCCACTGATCAGTGATGGGCTGGTAACTAAAATTTGTGGAGATATTGCTTCAAGAATAATTTTAACCATTGTTTAAACTATATTATGTATAGTATTGCATTACATAATATTAAGGAAAGACATATGTTAAATGATGCATAAACTAGTAAAATTATAAATAGATTCACCTTTTGGAGGTGAAGATATAAGGAGATCACAATTACTTCATTTTGTAAAATAAAAACTGAATAAAAAACCCTATGAATTTAATAAAAACTTCTTTTTTTACTTAATATAATAATTATGAAAATTAATTAAAAAAGGCTACATTCCATTTACAAAGTGAATCAACTCTGTCAAAATGACATTATTCTCTCTACTTATTGCACAGTTTCTGACTGGATCATATGTACTACAGTCAAGAAATATATCACTAAAACTGTGATTTATGTAAAACTTTTTATAGTTTTTGGAGTACTTGCATATTAGCCTTTCAACCAGTAAATTTGCAAATATTTTTAAGTATTTCTGCTAATATTTTGGGGAAAACTTCTTATGTTTGTAAACAAGATTGTGGTGTTTGAGTATGCATTGGAATCTTTTTTTCATTATTGGCTAATGAATATTATGTCAATGGTTTTTGATTTGGTGAAAATGTTTTTTTTATTTTTAATTGGCTGCGGATTGATGTTTCACCATTGCAGACTTAATACATTCCCCTGAAGCTGGTATCTCTTTTTAGTGCAGCACCATATAGGTGGATACCAACCACCACAGGTAATGCTTGATGCCCAGTTTCCTCCCTAGAGGAAGGCACTTAAGCTCTGATGATGTGAACCTGTACTAGGATTTCATTTTGCCGAGAGCACCCAAGCCAAACAGACACTGTAGGGATCTTTTACATGCCATAGAATCATACAGCATAGCTGCTGTTGATTTTCTGTGTCATGGAAATCCACCTACTTGGGCTGAGGTTGAACCTGCAACCTTAGGTGCAGAAGGCCAGCAACAAAACCAACCATGCTACCCAGCCGACTGGTGAAAATTATTAACTGTCGAATACACAAGTACCTTTTTAGAACTGAGAGGTGGTTATTGAAAATAAGCTTAAAGAATTATATATTTTAAAAGTATATAAATGAATCACAAAGGGGAAAGAAACATACACACATTTTATATATAAGGAATGTTACTGATAGTATCAAGTGAAAATATGGGAAAGACTGTACTACTATACAATTTTGCAAAATTAAATTAAATCAGTTAAGATTTATGTTTTGTAGTTTTTGAATAGCAGAATTGGAAATTATATTTTATTCTTAAAACTTAATGTTGAATTTTTTTCGTTAGCCATTTCCTTGTATTCTTTATTATTATGAAAGAATGTATCCATTTAAAAGTGGGAATTTAGTATAAATATTCATAAAAGATTGAAAGAGAATAAGAACTGATGATGAGTAAAACAGAAGTTTGAGAGGAAATTTAACTTCTGTTCAGTTTTTTTTTCTTTCATGAAGAGATTTAAAATTTTTCCAAATAAAAAAAAAATTACAAAAGAATGGGATTGATTGATGTGTGCTATGTATCTCTGTCAAGTACATAATTAATCATTAGGTATTTACCTTTTAATGCTACAATATTTATATATTCAAATGTTTGTATTTTTAGCTAAGATGGCTGAAAATCGGATGGAGCTGTTCATTGAAACTTTAACTGGAACTGCATTCGAGCTTAGCTGTTCACCTTTGGAAACAATTGTATCTATCAAAGCAAAAATTCAATATTCAGAAGGTATCTTTATTCAGGTGTTTTTTCTCAAAAAAAATTTCAAAAGATGTTAAATTTACATGAATAACATCAATTATTGATATTCCTACATTTTAAGGATTAATGGTGTGTAATTCTAATATAGGGGTGGGCAGTTATTTTGGCTCAAGGGCCACATTGTGGAAGCTGAGAATACTGGCAGGCCACACCTTATTCATTAGTTAACTTTACTAATGAGCATTCGTTTGTTAACTTTACTTGGCTAAAACATATGTACCATAAAAATCAATAATTATATATTAAATAAAAATAGTGGCAGAGTTTTATACAATTTATTTACTGTGCTTATTTCTAACTATAGCTGCAAGCACATTTAATTTTAGAAGCAGTTTAATGAGACAAACATACCCCATTGCACTTTTTTACAATTTTATTTTGAAATAAGAGAATGAGATTTAAATAAGAGAATTTCTCTCATAACAGCCTGCAAGTTTATGCTAGCCAACTTGCATCTATGTTTGCTTTTATGGATCTTCATGCACACAAGAAAAAGGCTTTCGTCACAAGTATGCGTTGACCCAAATATAGAGAATATTTTCTGTCTGTTTTTCTAACTGTCATGGCAGGCCACAAAAAATCGTTTTGCAGATCGGTATTTGCCCATCCCTGTTCTAAGAGAACTTATTTAGGAATATGTCACATATAACAGTATAAAAATAAGAATTATAAGAAATAGAATTAAGAATAATTTTGTCATGAGTTTTTGTTAGTTAAGCTTGTTTTAGATATATATTGATAGTTATTAAATAATACTAATATATATCAATATTTGATTTTAAATATTAATGTTCAAGATTAAAAAGGTAAAATATAAGCTGATATATATATTTACAATTTATTTATTTTTTCAGGAATTCCTGTTTCCCAACAGCATTTAATTTGGAAATCCCAGGAGCTTAATGATGACCTGTGTCTTCAGGATTATTGCATTAATGATGGGGCTACCTTAAAGCTTGTTCTTGGAATGAGAGGCGGACCTATAAATACAAGACAAGGTATACTTTCGTAGTGTATTTTGGTTATTGATGTTATGCATGTATTATAAATGTATCAGTTTTTATTAATTTGCTATGTAATTATAGGAATGAAATATTTTCATTAATTCTCTGTATAGTTATGAATTGCTCTACTGTATAATCTTTTTAATAGCTGACAGTATTTTTTTTTTTTTTTTCCTTTTTCGCTAATAAATTTTTTATTTGTTGGAAGTATTGTTAAAAATATTTTTATAAAGGTTAAAATCTTTGATAATTTAAAATTGAAATAGTATATTCTTGAGAAGGAATGTTCATTTAATCTATCTCCCTTTGATTTGTTTTATATACATCAATATGTATTGAAATAATTCTAGTTTTAGAAAAATCCCTTTATCAGATGAACAATTTCATTTTGTAATAATGAATTTATTATACAATTATGAATTTCTATATTTGAAACTGAATTATATTATGAAGATGTTTAAAATAATCAAGAAACAAAATTGAAAATTGCAGAACAAACATTCAATTGTATTTTTTTATTGAAACAATTAGCTCAGTTAAAGAAATACCAAAGGACCTACAATATAATAATTAAAAAAAAATGAGAATCTAATCTATTAAAGTATCATCCTCATTACTATTTAAAATGATTTAAGACTAAAAAAATATTTTTCAAAAGTATTCTAGATCCTTTATTTTGTTTAATCTCATGATATATAAAGATTTTTCTTCCAAAAGATTTAATAGCCTTTGAAAATATAGAATTTCAGGTGCAAATATAAGGTGTTTAAATTATGTTAATTACATATTTATAAATAAAATACACTATGTTATATGATTGTTATACATCCATATTTGCAAAATATATTGATAATCTTTAGTTAAAAATAGGCAATTCTTAAACTTTTATTCATTATTTTACATGGTTCCTATTTCATGTATATTATGCACTGTTGTTAAAAGATTTGATTTTCATTTATATATTAGATTTTATTAAGAACAAATATATTTAATAAAGAATTGTGATATTTCTATAATTATTTTACATTGGTGCATATTAACTTAAATACATTTAATGAACCAGTTAATATCAAAAGCAAAACGGGTGCCTGTACAAATATAATTTTTTTTTGTTCGTTTTTCTTTTATGGCCTTTTTTATTTCATAAAATTTAATATAAGATCCTTATAAGTAATTAAATAATGTTGTGTATTTGCTATGAATAGAAAAATTGGTAGTTATGTATTAGCTCCAAGCCACTGACTACTTTTGGTGAATGTCGGCTAATTTTTATTTGTGTTGGACAATAATTAACAATTATCCTTGGAAGGGTATCAATTTGCTTTAAATCATAAAACCTTTATAGTTAATCTTTAGTGATAAAATGGGTAAGTACTGACACATATACAGCTTATTTTCTTTCAGTCTAAATTTCTATTTCCTTATTTAATTATGAATTTAACTTCATGAAATTTTTTTAGTTAATTGCTTTGATTTTGTAAACATTTTTCTGATTTGATACAAAAGTTTAAATTTTGATGATATAGTATTTTAATTGTGTCAATTTTAACAAAGATAGATTGATTCTGTCTCTATGATTATAATTTTTTATCTTATTAATAATTTTATTTCAGCATTTTTTCTTTTATTATCAGTTCTTCTAGTAATACCTTTTGTTTGTAAAATTATTATACATGAATTTTTTTTATTGGAAAAATTTTATGTGGATAATGTTTTGATTTGGATATGTTGAAAACAGAAAACATAGATGCACCAAAGTTTTAATAACTAATGTGGAGAATTGTATTCTCTTCCAAAATTGATGTTCAATGATCCTTATAATCTTATATCACGTAAAAAAAGACCCAAATTATTATAAAATATTGGTAAATTGTTTGCTAACTAAGTTTTTTCTCTCTGGCAATTTTTTTAAAAAAACTGTTTCATGCTACAATATGAAATGTACTATATTTTATAAATGAGATATTAATTATGCTATTTACTGTAAGAATTTTTAAAAAATTTTTTTTGCTAATATTAAGTTATTTAATTTTAGTTTCAGATACTAAAAAGTTGAAAGATCTTGCAGAATATGTTGAAAGAAGCAGGTATTTTTTAAAAAGATTTACTACTATTTTTTCAGTATAAATTATTTTCATTTTCTTAAAAACATTAAGTGTGTTGTACTAAAGCACTTTTTATTAATGTGTTAAATATATTAAAATGTTTAAATTTACTTCTAAACTCTTGATGAAGTTACTTTTATTAAAAAATATGTTAAATAGAATTTTTCAAGTTTATAAAATTTTGCATTATGAAATGTTTGATAAATAGTGGATTATTGATTTGATCTGTCAAATTTTTTTTTGAATCTTTTTTTTTTGTAAAGAAATAATTGAAATTTTAAAAATGTGTATTGGTAAATTTTATTATTTTTTTGTAAAAGATATATACAGTCAGACCTCTATTTAACGAAGTCGCTAAATCTTGCAAAAATGTTCATTACATGGAAAATTCGTTATATAGAGGTTCATCTTTCAAAATACTTTATAAACCACATAAAGTAAATTTTAAATTCATAAACATTATATATTATTTTTTAAAAAAAGTAATTATTCACACCTTTTTGTAAATTGATGTATATTTATTTTTTTCTTGCCCATTAAAAAAATAATATTCGGAAGAAAAATTACAAGGAAAACAAGATAAAAAAAGTGTCAAATACCCTGTATTTTCAACATTAAGAAAATAAGTTTATATTAAAATTATTAAATTTTATGGACATTTTCTAAATTTAAAGCATACAAGTAATTTTAAACATACATTATTTTATAACTAGGAATTCTAAACATACATTACCACATGCGTCCTTAAATTTAATTACTCATAGAGTCTGTTAATTTTATTTGAGTTTCTTTTTTTTTAAAAAAGTTGTGCAATTTTTTTATTCTAGGTGAGTCAGGTCCCCCGTAAAACGAATTCAAGGTTTAAGACTAACATAAAATGTGTTAAAAGAGAGAATAACTTGAAATGTTCAGAAATACTCTAAAAATAGGGAGAAAAAAAATTGAATCTCAAAAGAAAAAGTTCATTATATAGAAGCTTAGGGAGGTTATTTTCCGAAGAAAATCGTGAAATGTTCTTGGTTCCAGGAAAAAATTCACTGTATAGAAAAATTCTCAATATAGAGGTTCGTTAATGGAGGTTTGACTGAATTTACCAGAAATTTGTGGAAATGCATATTTAAATAATTATGAAACTTAAATGTTACTTAAAACTAACATTTTGCTGTTCAAATTATCCCTTATATTTCTTTTTTTTTTTTTTTAATAAAGTGAAACAGCTGGTTCCAGTGGAAGACCATTTACTGTATTGGTTTTCCATGATGGTGATAAGGTACACATGTATACATTAATGGAAAGAGGAGAATGTACAGTTTCACCACTGTCAGGGACTATAAGGTACTATGATGAAATTATTCATAACTTGTAAGAATATCAGTGGCGCACACAAGGGAGGGGTCCTGGGGATCCGGCCCCCCCCCCAAAGCCCTTGATCTTTTTCTGATTGATTATAATTCTAAGTATATAGTACGTAAAATTTAACTAAGTATTTGTTATTAATGATTAATTTCATTAATTAATGCTAATTATTTATTCAATAATTAATTTTTTACTGTGATTTGTTCCTGAAAATCCACAAAATCAAAAGGAGCATGATACAAGATTGGTGAACTTTCGACCCCGACCCCCCTCCCTTGAAAAATTCCTGTGTGCGCTACTGAAGAATATTAATCATTTTTATACATATTTCTATGTACAATAATCAGAGTTTCAGTTTAGTTATACTATTGTTCATTTTCGTAAAATAGCCCTCTTCAAAGCCCCAGAAAAAAAGATTGTGCCCAAAAAATAGCAGAATTGTTTTCCTTGTTTAATATATTTAAAGCATTCCTTCCTTCCAAGGAAATAGCTCACAATAATCAGTGTTTGTATAGTAATAATCAAAAAATTTGTAAAATGCTCTAAAGGATTATTTTTTTTATTCAGATCTACTTTAATATTGTTTCAAATAACTATTAGCATTTATCTTATGATTTTTTTACTTATTGGCTTTTTTAAAGATTGATTACAATTCTACATTAAATTTTTTAATATCCTTAAGAGTCAAATGAAAAATAATATGCCAAGATTTGTAAAAAGAAATGACTAACAAGAAAAAGTATAGATAAAAATTTGAAAAATATTGTTAAATAAAAATTCTGACAACAGTAAATAGCTTTAAATGACATAGTACATCTGTATTTCTTTGATTTGTAGGCAGTGTGATCAAGATACATGATTAACAATGTACAATTTATCAATCATGTAAAGAAACTTTATGAATATCCATTTTATTTTAATAATTCATTTACTTATTCCTTTATGGGAAAAATTTAATATTGTCAATAAATCTCAAGACTAAAGGAGGTGGGTAAAGATCGGCCTTTTTTCGTCCATCATAGTCATGAAAATTCAAAGTATTTATTCGAGTTATATTATTATATTTATGTGAACTTTTGGTATTGATCTTTACTTTTATTCTAAAATAATACGGAAAAAAAATAGGAAGTCACATAAAAAAAGTCATCAAACTTGACAAATTCGTTGAATTTTGTTATTTTAAGTGCTTTTTCTAACTTTTATTTAAAAAAAAAAACTGTTAAAGGCTTTAAGCACCACTATGTTTTTTGGTCTCTTAAATACTACAATAATAAGGCTTTTAAACTGTCATTTGTTTGTTTTGGTGCATCAAATGCTTTGATGTGATACGAAACAAAATAGCTTGTCCACAAATCAGTCAGATTTTTTAAAGCTTTTAGAAGAAATGGACCTTGTACCTAAAATGCCTGCATTCCTGGTCAAACAAGCACAGTTGTCTATTAAAGATGCTAACAAGACACGTTTGGTGATATCGATTCCTTGGGCAGTTGAAGCAGTAAACGGCCAGCATAAGAAGTGGAGAGCTTTAAACAATATTGTCCAAATACCATATATTGGAGATTATGTTAAAATCGTCTCTGCAGTTCTTAATGCTTTCCACCCAGCAAGACTTAACAATATTGAGGATGACAATGTAATTGTCCAATGAATGTTAGATTTAGTGAGGAAGCCTAATTACAACAAACAGCTGAAGAAAATGGCTGGGCAAGAAAAAGGGCGATAGGGATTTTGTTAAGTGACTTTGATTTGCCAGATTTTCCACGATTAACATGTAAGGAGCTACGATATTTAACTCTTGGGATATATAAGCTTAAGCAAAGCCAATCATGCACATGAACACCTTAATCAATTGGGGCTTTACTCTCTTTGCGTAAATTGGGAAGATTCCTCAGACACAAGATAACGACACACAAGTTCAAAAGTACATAACATATGGATAAGAACAGGTGTAGGTCATAATCCAAACATTGAATTGTATTGGCAGTGCAAAGTTGGTGCTAGAGTTGTTGGCTGCTTTGCACATGTTGCATCTGTACTTTGGTACTTGGGATACTGGCACCATAATCACACTCGGACAAAAACACCAAGTCTTGGATGTGCTGATACACTTCAAGATGCTGCTAATGGATGGTCCAGTGGCGATTCAGCCAGTGAAAGCCAGAAGGAAATATAATCGAAGACATTTGTTGCAAATAGTTTAACATTGTTATTTTTTCCTGTTTTCTCTATTTAATAAAATATTTTTTTGAAATAAAAAACCTAACATTTTCATATCAACTGAGTATCAGTGTCAAAAAAATATATATATAATATGAATTTGCCGATGGTTGAAAAAGGTCTGATCTTAACCCACCTCCTTGCATTCCTATTTATGTAAAAATGCTTTATTGTTTTATGCACATTTGTTATTTCAAACAGGCAAAGAAAAAAAGCTGATGGTGTAATTTTTAGGCTAGGAATTTGTTAAGATTGAGTAATATAGGAATACTAAAAGAGATGGGCTTCTGTGTTTTTAGAGTAGAATAACGCATCTGCTTAAACAATATTTTGCCAAATTCAATATTTTTTGGTAAAAATCTTGATTTTTTTTTTTATTATTATTAATTTTATGTGTTGGTTTTGTAAATTTCTGATCAATATATATATTTTACATTCTTGTTTACCTAGTAACATTTTTAAAGAAGTATTCTTTTGTTTTTAACTGTTCATTTTAATTTCTCTTAAGCAATAAGAAATATATTGTAAATATTCAATAAATTTATTAAAAATACCTTATACCTGTATTTTGCTTAAGTTTTCTAATTTACGAAAAAAGAACCAAATTTAAAAAGAACCAAATTATAGTATTTTGTATCATGCTTCATTTTTTTTCTTCAGTGCAATATGATAAATAAAAGTATTAAATTACCTGCATAAGAAATGTGTTAAATAGAACTTTTCAAGTTTAAAATTTTGTATTATGTAAACCTTTGATAAATAGTGGATTATTTATTTAATCTGTCAAAGATATTCTTTTTTTTTTTTTAAAAAAAAGAAGTAATTGAAATTTTTAAAATACTTATTTTTATATTTTTATTTTCATCAGTGAAACATCTTCTGTTACATCTATAAAGAATATTGAAGAACTTGATGAAGAAATTGCTAAAGAGAATGAAGCAACCAGGGAAAAAATAGCTCAATTACAAGAGCAATTGAGAGCTTTAAATATCAATAAGGTACTATATCTTCTTATTTCTCATTATGCCGCATATAATGCTGCATTGTTTTCTCATTATATTGTTATCTTTGAAAAGGGTGTTTTTTTTTTTTAAATGAGTGAAATATATTTAGAGTAATGACCTAAAGTTGCAGTAAATATTTTCTGTGAAAATCGGTTAACCCTTTAACGTTCAGTGGTTTCACACCGAAACCACACATAAAAAATTTTTAAAAAAATATAATTTAAATTTTTTTCGTCCCAATAAGTATTGTTTTCAAATTTTTGTTCTTTTTCCTATCAATAGATGACAAAATTACGGCAATATTTAACGATTGAAACCTTTTAAATAGAAAAATATTGACGTCTCTTTAAC